>BTPG01000005.1:80268272-80416972 GCA_036245525.1 Semisulcospira habei
TATAGACAGGGTGACAGTTTGCATTCTAGCTCAGACGTTGCTTGGCAGACCTATTCTTCAACCTATTACACTCTGAGGTTGAATTGTTAAATTTTCCTAATTGTCATATGAAGGCTCTATTGCATATTAGGAGATCAACTATTTAAGTTAAAAGGTGGTACCAGAATAACTTGACGCCTATAGGCGCCAAGCTATTCTGGCACCACCCTTGAACTATCACAGTCAATTTCATTTCAAGCAAAGATGTGTCTTGATGTTTGTCACTGAATGGAAGACAGAAATATTAGAGAGAACAAGAACTCGGGAGAACCTCTGTGTGTGTGTGTGTGTGTGTGTGTGTGTGTGTGTGTGTGTTTCTCTCTCTCTCTCTCTCTCTCTCTCTCTCTCTCTCTCTCTCTCTCTCTCTCTCTCTCTCTCTCTCTCTCTCTCTCTCTCTCTCTCTCTCTCTCTCTCTCTCTCTCTCTCTCTCTCTCTCTCTCATTTGCCTATTCCTGCCATGTTGTGCATACACACGTGTGGAGAGCAAGAAAACACTGACCCCCTTGCATGTGTGCCGTTTGCAAATCGAAAAGTGAGCCAGCCCCGTCTGCCGTGGACGAAAGACCCTCATGACTTCTTGCAGACCTCACCAAAAAGCCCAGGCAGGGATAGCGATCAAATGTTTGCTGGTCTGTGATTTTGAGCCTCACAACTCTAGAGCCGTAAGTCCAGTAGAACAGACCAGCGCACACGTGTTCCTCCCTGGCAATCAGAAATTTCTAAAAGAATTTTACTTCACCCATTTTACCGCACGGCTGCATTTCAGGTTAAATTTTAGGCGGTGTCACCTAACGACCATGTACCAGTTGCAGGGGATGGATAGACAGAGATAATTCAAGGGTAGTGCCAGATTAGCTTGGCGTCGTAAGGCGCCAAGATTATCATTCACGTCCATCCATCTCCTGCTGCAGTGTATCCGGGGTTAAATGCGTGAATGTCTTTTTACACTTATGAGATATTAAACGGCATAAAGCATGCACTGACACCAATGATAAAATATTAAATTTTAGTCGGGGTAAAGGACGTTATATCGGGTTGAAAAGATAATTTGTTTGTTCATTGTGTTTGTGTTGCTCACATAATAGGTGGTTTACATAACAGGAAACTGGTTGTTGCTAAAAGAAAACTTATATACACCAATATCCCATGTCTTTTAATTCTTATATTCCGAATCCTGTCTCTTTCTGTCTTGTGTGCTGCTCTATGCCGGATTTCGAAATTCAAGTCTTTAGACGGCGAGGTTAAACCTCTCAGACCAACACACACTTAAGAATTAACAAACCATTTACATCTACGCTTCTTAACTCGAGAAGCGTATTCCGCGGCTCAAGATGGAGATGTTCAGGCCGGGGCCGGATTGCGCCGTGAGAGGGTGTGTTTGTCTTAACCTGTGTCTCTGTGTGCCTGAGCCTCGTGAACTTTTCGCAGTAACGTGCTTGTTTGCAGTCCCCCAGCCAGTACCCTCCCGTCTGCAAGAGGCATAGATTCTCATGGGCCCTTGCAGTAGCAAAGAGCACATGCGGATCTACATGCCTCTTGCTGGTAAAGGTCGGTTTCATTTAAGCCTACCAACACGCCGCGTCTTCAAGTCACAGAAAAGTCATAAGAGCTTGAGAATTGTGCTTGTTTAAGGGTACGAGCAGTCGAAACCTATGATTGCAAGAGGCGTAGATTACCATGAGCCCCAGCTTCAGCAGGGGCTCATGAGAATTTACACCTCTTGTTAAAAGTTCGGTAGCATTTTACCCACATGTCCACAAAACGAACGAAGTCATAAGGGGTTGAGAATTGCGTTTGTTTAAGGTAGTTGCAGTCAAAGACCCTTTTGCAAGAGACATAGATTCTCATGAGCCTCTGGTGTCGCGGGGGCTCATGACAATGTATGCCTCTTGCTGTACATGATTCGGCGTCATTTTACTCACTTCTCGTGTCCTCAAGACGGACGACGTAACGGCTGTTCAGAATCGTGCTTGTTTAGTGGAACTTGCTTGCCCTTTCAGATCACGTGCCTTCCTCTCCCTTCCGTTAAACCCTGCATATATTCCCCCTCACCAAACAGATGTCACCACGTCACTTCCGCTAATTATTAAACGGCATATTCTCAACTGGAACAGGTCAAAGTTAAAACTAACACTCGCAACAGGAGATTCAATGGCAACGCTAACGCACGTTTTAATCTGGTAAAGATCACGTGCCCTTTGCCTTCACCCTTTTCCCTTCACTCTCAGTCGTGAATCTATTTGTGGCCTCAAACACTTGTCACAACGACACTTCCTTTTATTAACAAACGGCAAATTCTCAAAACAGTTCAGAGTCAAAACTGATTCAGACCGGTTGTTCAATGGCAACGCTCGTCTTCGTGGTACAAATCACGTGCCCTGCCCATGCTCTCATCTTTCATGTTTTCTTTTACTCCCTCTAATGATGCTGTAAAACACATGGCACGATGTCACTTCTGCTTATTATTAATAAGTACATTCTCAAATGGTTGAAGCATATTGTTAAAGCTAGCAGCAACATGCGTTTTAATGGCAGCACACGTCAAAGTTAGGAAAGATCACGTGCCGCTTAGCATTGATTTCTCTTACTGTCACTCTCATGAATATATTCTTTTCATCAAGCAGAACAGCATTTCGAAATTCATGTCCCTTCCATCTATTATGAAACTGCATATTCTAGAACGGTTCGAAGTTAACCCTTTGGCTTTCAGTAGTGCTATTTGTCGAGGTGATTCCTACAGGAATCACCTCGACAAATAGCGCTACTGACGGCCGAACATTTAAAGCTAGCAGCAACGCTAGGCTCCAATTAATGTACCACACGTATCACTAAATGAAAGATATCTGTATGGTCAGTGACGCATGATCCTAACCGGCTTTTATCATATCTGATGAACCGGAACATGGTCTGTTATTTTCTTCTCCTTTCGCATTTGGCATTGACAGACAAACATTGTATTAAAACATACAATACAGTTTTCTTGATTCTTGATTACACAAAGCCAACTTAGCTTCGTTCATGTAAAAGATGCACGATTTTCTTACAAACCACCGCGAGCTGCAGAGTAGAACCAAGATCATCTTCGACCATTCATTTCAGTATTTACGTCTGTGTCCCTCCAATATACGAGGTCGTAGGGTATTCACACAACAGCTGGCCGGGAGATGTTGGCAGGGGGGGGGGGGGGGGGGGGGGGGGGGGGAACGTGTTTGGGTGATCAGTGCTTGAGAGTAGAAGATTGGTGCGATTTTGAGGATTTTCAGGCCCTGTGATCTGACAGACCCGTCTTTTCTATTTCTGGTCCCACAATGAGCCTTCTGCCATCTGCAAAAGGCATATATTTTCATGAGCCTCTGCATTTGCAGTGTCTCACGAGAATCTATTCCTCTTGCTAGCATTTATCTGGTCAATTTATAACAGACTGAGGAAGTCAGCGGAATCTGACCTGCGTTCTCTCTCTCTCTCTCTCTCTCTCTCTCTCTCTCTCTCTCTCTCTCTCTCTCTCTCTCTCTCTCTCTCTCTCTCTCTCTCTCTCTCTCTCTCTCTCTCTTAAATCCAGCCTTTCGCATGCGGGTGCCTATTTAAGGAACTCACTTCCTCCACATATACAGCAAACGAGACATCTTCCATTGTTTAGGACGAAAGCTTTTAAATACACCTCAGAGCAAAAAAAAACACGTAAATAATGTGTCCAAAAGAACCATGTCAATGATTTCCCTTTTTAACGCATTGTTGTGGTCCTCCGTTTTGCACTTGTTAGTTTTTATAAACCTCTCTTCTCTGTAGTTTTTTGCCTGTTCACTATATTCATACACAAGAGTAGCTGTATCATAGAGCGCTCAGTCGCTGTCTATAAACACTCACTTTCCATCGCCCCCCCCCCCCCCCCCCCACCCCCGACCCTGTCAACTGATGCGTGTGTGTTTATGTAACCTATGTTCAGCGACTTGTGAACTTCTATCGGAATGTAACACAAGTGACCTGTGGTTGTAGCCGCTTGTTTGTGCTCGGTTAACATGTTGTTTTAATGTTGTTTTTAATGTTGTAGATTAGCAAGGAGAAACACGAAAAGAGGCCTGTGCGCCTATTGTTTCCATCTTAGAGAAATAAATTATCATTCATTCATTCATTCATTCGTTCGTTCATTCATTCACTCTCTCTCTCTCTCTCTCTCTCTCTCTCTCTCTCTCTCTCTCTCTCTCTCTCTCTCTCTCTCTCTCTCTCTCTCTCTCTCTCTCTCTCTCTCTCTCTCTCTCTCTCTCTCTCTCTGCATCCCCGCCGTGACTGTGCACATATTGAAAAATACTATTTCTGATCAGATCATTAACAGCGTGTATCCCAGGTTTCGATGACTCACATTTATTCGGTACAGCTTGCGTGTGACTGACTAGCTTAACGTTATAAGCCGCGTGAGCGTTTGTGTGCACGTGTACGTGTGTGTGTGTGTGTGTGTGTGTGTGTGTGTGTGTGTGTGTGTGCGCGCGCGCGCGTTTGTGCGTGCGTGCGTGCGCGTGCGTGTGCGTACGTGTATATTAGTGATCATAGAGAATGGCGTGCTCAAATGTGTATGCGTTATGTATGCGTATTATGTTGCGTGTATTCTTATTATATCTTGGCTTGACTTCGCAAACGAAGATTCTATAGGGCTTGCCCACGTCGTCTGCAGGCATTTTCGTGGCTGCGGAGGCCAATCCGGGACAGGCAGGTTCGACCGCAGTGGCTGCAGGGGAAGGTCTGGTCAGGGTTCTGAGTTACGACAACTCTGTTTTTTCTTCTGAGCCGCTTGTCCTTAAGGTTAGCTCTGCGAGAGTCCTCAAAGGAGACGGCTGCCTTGTGAATGGTGGAGCGCCAGGTGTCACGGTCCGCAGCAAGCGAAGACCACTGGCGGTGGTCGATTTGGCAGGCACTAAGTGACTTCTTGAGACCGTCTTTGTATCTCTTCTTTGGTGCCCCTCTGTCTCGGTGTCCAGTGGCGAGCTCGCCGAACAGAGTGATCTTGGGTAGGCGATGATCCTCCATCCTGGAGACGTGCCCCGCCCAGCGAAGCTGTGTCCGCAGCAGCAAAGCCTCGATGCTCACAGTTTCCGCCTGTTCAAGGACCTCGACGTTGGTGACATAGTCACTCCAGTGAATGCTGAGGATGGTACGCAGGCAGCGCTGGTGAAAGCGTTCGAGGAGTCGTAGTTGGCTGCGGTAGAGGGCCCAGGACTCGGAACCGTACAGCAGGGTGGTGAGGACGACAGCTCTGTACACGCTGATCTTGGTAGCTTTTTTCAGCTGTTGATTGTGCCACACCCGCTTGAATAGTCGCCCGAAAGCACTGTTCGCTTTTGCCAGCCTGTTGTCCAGCTCCTTGTCCAGCTTGGCGTCTGACGTGATGATGCAGCCAAGGTAGGTAAACTGGTGTACAGACTTCAGTTCGGACTCGCCGATGGTGATGTGGGGAGGGCGATGCTCTTCCTTGGGTGCCGGCTGATGAAGGACCTCTGTCTTTTTCAGACTGACCTCAAGTCCAAAGAGCTGGGTGGCATCTACGAAGCAGGACGTAATGCGCTGCAAGGCTCTCTCTGTGTGTGCAACGAGGGCAGCGTCATCACCAAAGAGCAGCTCACGAATCAGTTGGTCTAGGGTTTTCGTGTGGGCCTGCAGTCGTCTGATGTTGAACAGGCTGCCATCGAGACGATACCTGATGTACACTGCGTCGTCATCGTCGAGGTCCACTGTGGCCTGCTTCAACATCATGCTGAAGAAGATGGTGAAGAGGGTCGGTGCCAGCACGCAGCCTTGCTTCACGCCGTTGCGAATGGGGAATGGTTCTGAGAGGTCACTGTTTAGTCTGACCTGGCCTTGCTGGTCCTCTTGGAGCTGGACGATCATGTTGAGGAACTTTGGGGGACAACCTAGTCGCTCCAGGATCTGCCACATACCTTGCCTGCTCACAGTGTCAAACGCTTTTGTTAGGTCGACAAACGTTACGTACAACCCTTTGTTCTGCTCGCGGCACTTCTCCTGAAGCTGTCTCAACACAAAGACCATGTCGGTGGTACTCCTGTTGGCTCTGAAGCCACACTGGTCCTCTGGGAGGTGGTCTTCAGCGATGGCAGGTACCAGCCCATTCAGGAGCAACCTTGCGAGAATTTTCCCGGCAATGGACAGCAGGGTAATTCCACGATAATTAGAGCAGGCAGACTTCTCTCCTTTGTTCTTGTACAGGGTGATGATGACTGCATCACGGAGATCCTTTGGTAGTGTTCCTTTTCCCCAGCAGCAGAGAAAGAGATCGTGGAGCTTGTTGTGCAGTGTTGGGCCTCCATGTTTCCAGATCTCTGGCGGGATTCCGTCAATGCCTGCTACTTTGCCACTCTTGAGCTGGTGGATGGCTGTGAGGGTCTCTTCGGCGGTGGGCGGTTCGTCCAATTCAACCTTTAGTGGAAGGTGTGGGATTTGGAGGATGACTGTTTCTTGAACAGTGCGCTCAGCGCCGAAGAGCTCCTGAAAGTATTCCGACCAGCGGTTCAAGATGGAGGTATTATCTGTGAGGAGTGCCTGTCCATCAGCGCTTCGCAGGGGACTTTGTACCAGGGGTGGGTTGCATATGCTTGCTTAGCGCGCAAATTTCTTGCTTAGCGCTAAGTTCACAAGCTTAGCTGAAAATGTGCATTGCATGAGCGTGCTTATCTGCTGGAGCGAGCTTAGTGGCGTGCTTAATTCTAAGGACGGCCCCCCCCCCCCCCCCCCCCCCCCCCCCCGTGCGTAGCGGCGTGCTTAGCTGAGGAAGAGTTCTTAGCTGCCTTGTGGCACAAACAGCCTTCCATCTAGGATAGAGAAGGAGGAACACGAAATGTACGTGGGAACGCACGGACCCCCACCCAGCCTCGTCTCACGGACATCTGGGAATTATTGGTGAGGAGTCTGCATAACTGATTTCAACTGACCCTGCACACCGATGGGTATAACCCAACACCAGCCGTTGTCAGAGAAACATAGATCCTCATACTATGGGAGCCTACTACACGGTAGTCCTTAACTAATGTACATCTACATTAGACTTGAGACATAGATCCTCATACTATGGAAGCCTACACGGTACTCCTTAACTAATGTACGTCTACATTAGACTGTCAAGCAGGATTGCCTGCACGAAAAGTTTGCCATTCTTTCTCTCTTGGCTTCTTGTTTTCCATCCGGCCGCCATTTTACCGGCGTTTTGTCTACTTCGTTTCCGTTAGGTCAGAAGAAGCGAAAACCGTGCGTTTTTATTGGCCGATTTCTACAATCCATGATGACGTAGGGGAGAACCCCACCATAAGCTATAAATAACCTATCCCCGCTCGCTAAGAACTCGTTCGGAGCTACGCACATCGCTAAGTCGCTCCATGCAACAGAAAACACTCGCGCACTAAACAAGAGCTTTACTAAGCAAGAAAGACCTTAAGTCAGCGAGCTTAACACACTATATTTAAGCACGCTACATGCAACCCACTCCAGGTGCCTAGGGCCATACACTGCTTTCAGTGCTTCGTAGAAGCCCCTGTAGTCACCGTTGTCAGCGCAGAGCTGGGTCCTCTGTGCGAGTCTGGACCACCACTCGTTCTGGAGCTCTCTAAGCTTGAGCTGGAGACTGCTGCAGTCGAGGCGGAAGGCAGACTTCTTCACAGGGCAGGAAGGCTGGGCTAGGTGGGCCTAGTGGGCGGCTCTTTTGTTTTTTGCTAGAAATTCCTGGATCTCTACGTCGTTTTCGTCAAACCAGTCTTTGTTCCTCTTTCTAGCAAAGCCCAAGACTTCCACAGAAGATTTTACAATAGCAGTTTTCAGTTGTTCCCAGAGTGTTTCAGGGGAGGAGTCTGCTGGATCATCTGTGTCTTTGAGCATGCGCTGTAAATCGGCATGAAGGGCAGCTTTCTTGTCGTCACGCTGAAGGCTGGCAACATCAAGCTTTTTCTTGGGGGGGGGGGGGGGGGGGGCCTTTCTTGGGTTTCAGCTTGAGGCGGAGCCTGAGTTTGCAGCGAACAAGGCGGTGGTCAGTGTGGCACTCTGCGCTGGGCATCACTCTGGTGAGGAGGACGTCACTGCGGTCCCTCTGACGCACTAGGACATAGTCGATAAGGTGCCAGTGCTTGGAGCGAGGATGCATCCAGGTGGTCTTTCGACTGTCCTTTTGCTGGAAAGTAGTGTTGGTGATGACAAGTTGCTGCTCTGCACAGAGCTCCAACAGTAGGCGACCATTGTCATTGCAGTTCCCAACGCCATGCTTGCCGATGACTCCTTTCCAGGCTTCAGAGTCTTGGCCCACTCTGGCGTTGAAGTCGCCAAGGATGATGACTTTGTCGTCTGCAGGGGTGCTCTGCAGGAGGCTGCGCAGGTCAGAGTAGAACTTGTCTTTTTCTGCAGGCTCTGCCAGGAGGGTTGGGGTGTACACACTGAGAAGGGTGACGTATTGCTGGTGTCTCAGTGGGAGGCGCATGGACATGATGCGGTCGGAGTGACCCGTTGGTAGGTTTTCCAACTTAGTCGCAATGGGGGTCTTCACCATGAAGCCCACGCCTGAGAGCCGTCTTTCTGATGCAGGCCTGCCTGACCAGTAGAGGGTGTAGCCAGCGCCAAGTTCTTGGAGGCTGCCTTCCTCCGGAAGGCGTACTTCGCTGAGCGCGGCGATGTCGATGTTTAACCTCCGCAATTCATGGGCAATGAGGGCGGAGCGACGTTCAGGGCGTCCGCTGTCTGCTGTGTCGAGCATGGTTCGGATGTTCCAGCATGCTACGTTGAGGCCGGTCGTGGTCGTCATGAGAGTGGATCCATTGTTTTTTCTTGTTTTCTGACCGCATGAGAAGATGCCCGTTGACCGCGGCTAGCCAACTGGGGTTACGATGGGATGAGCTTTGGTTAGGCCACCTTTTCTAGGCCCCTCTCCGTGTGGAGCAAGCAGTGCTGTCCCTAGAGAAGGCTGCTTGGTCGTTCAGGGTGTGCCGAGTGACGTTGTCATCCCCAGGTCAACATCAGGCGACCAATATCCTGAACCGCCTGCATGCAGGTTTGAGACTGCGGCTTCCAGTGACATTTTTCACCTGCCGTTTTGCCCCTTGCCCATCGCTACAGGACTTGGAAAGTTCAGTGTCATAGTCCGTGGGCGTTTCCTAAAGCCTGCGCTTTGGAGCCTTTTGGTGGAGTGCAGTGTGCGCAGTACTGGTCCCACCCTTTAAACCCTTGGTTCGTTTGCCATGGCCTAGCAAGCTGGGACGGTGGCATCGAGGTCCTCGGGTCGTAGGTTTTATATCAGACTGTCCTTGTCTTAGTCTCTGGCTCAAAAGCCTTCCCCGGAGACACGGGGGCTTTGATGTCAGGGGTTTCCTCCCTTAGCCTTTCCGCAGCCAAGCGGCCAGGCCTGCAAGGCAGCAGGGGACTCGCGGGGGCCGGGGTCGTCTATGTCCCGTGCAGATGTGAACATCTGCCCACTGCCCAGACGGTGACACTTACCAGAGGAGAAAAATCCAACGCCGGAACCCGGTATCGAACCTCGCACCTTTGGCATTGGAGGCACTGCGCCACTTCCCCCGCCCTTCTTAATTCTTATTATATTATTTTAATTAAACCTCACAACATGTCATTATGCCCGACCAGTAAAGTTGGTAATTCCTATGTCACTTTCCCCTTACATTTTTTTTTCTTCTTCGTTCTTGGCTTGTGCTGTGTCATGTAAAAACATTTCCCCCCCTGTTCAGTAGTAGAAAACAATTAGTGCGATAGTAACTCAGTAATCAGTAGATTAGCAACGGCAAGTTCGAAAAATGGTTGTTACTACCAAAACTTTTACTGTTGTCAAATAAAGGATAATTGTCATTGTCATTGTTATTGTCATTGTCATTCTCTCTCTCTCTCTCTCTCTCTCTCTCTCTCTCTCTCTCTCTCTCTCTCTCTCTCTCTCTCTCTCTCTCTCTCTCTCTCTCTCTCTCTCTCTCTCTCTCTCTCTCTCTCTCTCTCTCTCTCTCTCTCTCTCTCGCCGTGGTGGTTCAGCGAGATGAGGAAGAACGATTCTCTCACAACACGAGTGCAGTAAGTGGGGCTAAAGAGAGAAGCATTGTTTCAGTGTTCGTTACCCTTCTCTGATTAAAGAGCGTTCAGAACAGAACAGTCCGTGGGGCGGTCCGTGGCGCAGTGGTTAAGGCGCCTGCCACCAATGCCAAAGGTGCGCGGTTCGATACCGGGTTCCGGCGTTGGACTTTTCTCCTCTGGTAGTAAGTGTCACCGTTAATTCGGGCGGACCGTCGGGGGTTCTTTCTCCGGGTACTCCGGTTCTTCCACCCCCCACCCCCCCCCCCCCCCACTTTGGTACCGGTCTCAGGCCACTTTACAAATTTCAAATACAAGCGATCAAAAATCTCTGTAACTTCAGTAGCTGACTTGGCCCTTCGTTTGTCTTGTACTGTGTTTGTCTTAAATGGCGTAAATCCGTGTCTGTTTCGTGAGTGTGTGTGTTGGGTTTCAGGCGCGGCGCTTTGAGTCGATTTCCCCAAAACTGAGAAAAAGCGCCTATATAATAACGGTATTATTATTATTATTATTATTATTATTAACAGAACAGAACAGAACAAAACAATACCGAAAAAAAAATCCAAACAGATGACAAGAGGACAAGAGAAGGCAAAACAGTACGCAAAAAAGACGACATGATGAAACAAACAAACACAACCAAAACGCAACGCAACGCAACAAAACGCAGCCCAACGCAACGCGGCAACCCAACGCAACGCAACACAACACAACACACAATACGAGCAACAAAACGACACAACCGACTTCAAAGAACAACACAACACAAAAGAACAACACGACACGACACGACACGACACAACGCAACGCAACACAGCGCAACACAACAGAACACAACACAACACAACACAAGAGTGACAAGAAGCAAACCAACACAACATAACAGAAAACAACAAACAAATTCAACATATAAAAAAACAAACAAACACCACAAACTAACACAGATAGATACATACCTTCACACAATTCGTCTCTTCAGGACTCTTCGCAAGAATTCCACCTTGCCTCTTCAGATTACAGACTACATGTACTTGATTATAACTTGGCACTCCTTCTGCCTCTGAAGAGGACTCTTCTCTTTTCGTCGTTCAAAAATCTTTAATTTTAGATCCTGCTATAGCTCGCTCCATCTATAAGAAGCATAGGTTCTCATGAGCCCCTGCAGTGAGCAGGGGCTTATGAGAATCTATGCTTCTTAGATTCGAGGTTCGAGAATAGAGGCTTTTTCCTACCAAAGATAGGTCCAAGTTGTACTCTTGGACTAAAGGGAGCTATTTCAGTTTTGATGGACGACTTATCACAGAAATTGAACTTTTTAGAGTTACCGATAGGTCTTGAAGTTTCTGTCGCTTGAGATTGTAAAGACAGATCCAGAAATAGTGTGTTTGGAGTGAGAACTAAAAGGATGAAAAATACTACGAGCAAAAGAAATGCGACATCATCGGAAACAATAAAGTGATTCCAAAGATGTCGTGTTTCTTTTGCTCGTCAGTATAGAAAATGCAGATTTTGTTTTTGTGATTTTTTTATTTTTTTTTTTAATTTATTTTTTTAATTTTTTTTAAAGAAGACTATCACATTCGACGATGGATTTAGACAAAATCTGCACGCTACATATCTATGAATGAGCTTATAATCATAACTAAAGGTTAGTCCTTAATGATGGATTATATTGGTGTGTCGATCAGTGTAGTATAGTAGCGCAAGGGTGGTGCCGTGCCTTTTTAGCTTCTAAGATCTGCCGTTAAAGAACGCTGGATTCCACCATCTGTTCGCTACCGCTGATCAGCAATAGCGAATCGAAATGGACAACTAGTGTGCCGTTGAACGTGGATGTTGAAGAAAATGAGGGGAAAAAATGTAGATCATAGCTTCCAATAATAACCTTTTCTCTGAAGAGAAAAATTGAACGCCATCCAACTGCAAGAGGCATAGATCCTCATGAGCCCCCGCGGATGCGGGGGCTCATGAGGATCTATACCTCTTGCTAAAACCACTTTGTATCCACGTTCCTTGGACGACTGAAGCTCTTTGGCGTCGACTTGACAAAGATTTTAGCAGTGACGGATCACTGAGTCAGGGGGTCTGAAGTATCCATGGCGCCAGTTTCAACAAGAATCTGCTTGAAGCTCTTGTCTGCTTGTTCAGTTTGCAAACAACATTTTAATCCAACATTTGTTTAAGTGATAATTCCTAAAGAACTTCAAACAGGCATAAAACGTGTAAAATTTCATGCGGAAGAAGAAGAAGGAAAGAAAAAAAAAAAAGACCGTGAAAAATTTCAAGGTAATGAAATCAAGGAATTGCTGAGGTAATGGCATTAAACACTCGTATCAATCAATCAAATCAGACAGCAATATAATTATGTGTTATGTTAGTCGTTTTTTTCTATAAATTTTGCTTTCGGACTTTATCTAATATAACATGCAGTTTGAGCGGGGGGGGGGGGGGGGGGGGGGAGGGGGGGATCCTGTGATGTTGCCCGTGTTTGCGCAATTATACATTTCTGACGTGCGCATGTGAATGTGACATCCATGTTCTGGAAGATGTAGCTTTTTGCGCTTGTCTACGCGAGTGTGCGCACAATGTATTTGCATAGATGTGTGATGGTCTGTAATTCTGGACCTTACGGCTGAAATCATAGACCTGCACACAAACGGGTTTCAAAAGCAGAAGATCCGGCAGATAAAAAAGAACCTTAAAGAAGACGGAAAGATTTTCAGGAAAAAAAGAGATAGGAGTGAGAAGTGGGGGTGGGGGCGTCACAAAAGATGTGTTGTTGGGGGGGGGGGGAACACTGGTTGTCTTCCTCGATTCGCTGTGCTGAACAGCGCAGCGAATCGAGGGAGACAACCAGTGTGAAATGAGGATGAGGGGGTCCTCTGGAGGGACCATCCAACAGGGATGGAAAAGCAATTTCAAACCGGATCAAACGCTTTAAGGGGATGTCTTTTACGCGGTGGAGATGAGCTTAAATTTGTGATTGATTACTTCTTCGGTCGGTCGCGATGGGATCTCCGGCACTGTCTTTCCCTGATCTCCACAATTACCCCCTCAATCTGGGAAATATAGCTTTAAATTAGATTTATTCCAGTCAGCAAGAAACACACATCCTCATGAGTCCCTGCAGGTTTTAGGAAACCATATATATCTGTGTCGCTTTCAGATAGTTGGGATTTTTCGAAGAGGCCCCACTCTTTAAAAAAGCCCGGTAGGCTTCATTGAGGTTTCTTTGGGCCTGATTCTAGACATCAAGGTGCCGATTTCAATGGGCCAGAGACTTAGAAAACAAGAGGTGTAGATCCTCATGAGTCCACTCAGGTGCAGGGGATCATGAGGATCTAAGCCACTCGCAGACGGGTGGGAGTTCGCCAAAGGAGTTTTCAAGAGATGCGGGAGAACATTTTAGGCTACAAATTCACAGCGGTGAGAATCTTGTTCTGAGAGCAATCAAATGCCTGCGAACATAATCATAATCATAGCTTGAACTCCCGCTGGTCGACTCCAAGTGAGTAACATATGGCCAGGAAGAGGCATAGATGCTCATGAGTCCCCGCTATCTGTGGGGACTCGTGAGAATCTATGCCTTTTGCAGATTTGGTAACTCGGTGATGTTTCAAATGCTGAACCCGAACATGAACTGAATATGTTCTGATTCCGTCTGCCTAGCCTGAAATAACTCAGGTTTAAACAAGGACCACGAAGAGGCATAGATCCTCATGAGCCCCCGCAAATGCAGGGGCTCATGAGGATCTGTGCCTCTTGTAGATGGGAGCCGTTTTAATGCAGGTACTGAACGTGAATTGAGTCAGATGGGCTGCAAAGTCAGTTACATGTCGGGGTCACTTGATTTGATAGAATTTTCCACATGTTCCCAGGACAGGGCTCTAACTCAAGTTTGGAGCATCAGAATGCAACACTTCAAACTCCGTGATGGAGATAACTTGAGGGGTGGGGGTGGGGTGGCGGATAGGGATAGGAGTTCTGATAAAAGGAGACTAGAAAAGGGTTGAAGAGATAAGAGAAAGGGAGAAAGACACAAAGACTGATAATAATTGAAACTATCTGTAGACACAGATAAAAGAAAAAGGTGCAGTGCAGAATATTAAAAGGGATATAGCAACAAAGAAAGAGTGGGTGAGCGGGTGGGCGAGTGGGTGAGCGAGTGGGTGAGTGCCAAGTGAATGAGTAAATAAAAGTACAAAGGCGGCGAAAATGAATGAATGAATGAACGCACCAACGCACCAACGCACAAAATGAACGAACGAACGCACGAAAACAAACGTACGAACTAATGAACAAAAGCCGAAGGAAGGAAGGAAGGAACTTGATATCTAAATAATTCATGCTGGACTCTATAATTCACCTCCTCCCCCCTCACCCTGCACCCACCCCCACCCTCCACCTACCCCACTGGGTATTTCAAGAGCACCCTTGGTAGTACTGATACTACCACAACACCAGACTTGCCCAACGTAAGAAAGAAAACCACGACACAGGCGCCTGACCACACAGACATATCAAATTTGGTCTTTTCGTGTCTGGGTCCAAAGCGCTTCCAACTGTGCAGTCGCACGATTAAAACCTCTACACTACCTCTGCCTGAGATAAAAAGTAAGTAAATGGAACAAGTCCGTTCTGGCCGCAAGGGACATAGATTCTCATGAATCCCTGCGGATGACTGGGCTCATGAGAATCTATGCCTCTTGCAGTTGAAAGATACTGTGTGGTATTTCTTTTTTTGGTGCTTTTGTTCTCTCTCTCCATTGAGCAAAATGTGACTTGCCAAGTGCAAAGTAGATTCTCGTGTAGCCATGATTGTCTAGCGACTCGTGTCAAACTGAAATTTCTCCCTCGCCACAACTGTCTGAGAAAACAACGACCAAACTGTTTTTCTTTTTAATTCGCCCACAGCCCAAGCGTTGAACTTGGGTTTTTTAGAAGCATTCTTTGAAAGCGTGACTAACTTGAATAGCTTAGTTGAGTGTGCAGCGTGAAGGGTGAGGCGGGCCTGGGCAGAGAATTTATAATCATATCACAGGTCAGAGTCGCTATAACGCGCTCAAGTGTGCCTGAAAACTTAGCTCGTACACCAATCGCAAACCAAGGCATAGCGCCTCATTCCTAGAACCCCAGCCCCCACCCCCACCTCCACGTCCCCCACCCCCCAAATAAATAAATAAATAATAAATAATAAATAAATAAATAAATGAAAAAATAAAAAATTAAAAATTAAAAATAAAAATTTACAAAAAAAAAAAAGACAAAAAAAAAAAAAAAAGAAATAAAAAAAGACTGAGGCTCAGGCCACAGTTACTGAAAATTCAACACTACAACAACCCGATCAAAAACAAGGCAGTTTGACTTCACGGCTCCATGGTACTGCGATATACTGAGGTTGACCTGTAGTTTGATTTCCGGGTTAAACAGCTATCTCGAGGTAGGTGCAGGTTTGAGGGTGAGAGGTGGGGAAGTTGTACGTACTGCATTCTGGACGGACACTGAGACTGACGGCTTGTGTGATTGAAAATTAACTTTCAAGAGGGAAGACACTTTGAAACTTTACTACAGATTAAAACCACTGCGCGTCGGCTTCGTTTAATCTAGTCAATTTTTCACGAGAAAATAAACTGCAGGTGTACGGTAGCTAAACTGAGTGTTGGAAAGGAGAGAGAGAGAGAGAGAGAGAGAGAGAGAGAGAGAGAGAGAGAGAGGAGAGAGAGAGAGAGAGAGAGAGAGAGAGAGAGAGAGAGAGAGAGAGAGAGAGAGAGAGAGAGAGATGGTATGAGGGAGAAGGAGAGGGGTCTTCAAACACTTGAAAGACAGGAGGTGGAGCCAAAGGAAATCACACTTTTCCCAGCTCCAACACCCAGACACCCCCCCCCCCGCCTCCCCTCCCCTCCCCCCCCCCCCCCCCCCCCCCCCACAAAAAAAAAATATTAAAAAAAAGAATCGGAAGAAGCCTTGTGTACTGAGGTTACGTCCATGTTGTGTTTTAATCTGTACACTCAAACCTTGACACGCCCCTCCGTCTGAAAAACGCTAGCGCAAGAGGAGTAGATTCTCATGAGTCGATATGTCTCCTGAACTGTATTTGAATCTATGCGTATATGGGTCCTTTAGCTCAAAGGGGGCTCATAAGAATCTGTGCCTCTTGCAGGCGCAAGTTTCTGCCAGTTTGTGTTTAGAAAAGCGCCAGGTATGCGTGGCACAATGTTCAGCCGCCGACGTGACGCACTTTCTGCGCGGAGTCTGATGAAAACAAAAGACGGAGGAGATTGGGAAAGGTGGTTGTCGCGATGATGGTCTTAGTGGCGAGGACGATGGTGGTTGATGATGTGATTTTTTTTTTTTTTTACTTTTCCATTTTCGTTTTTGCTAGTTGAGGGAGATAAATCGACTAAGAAAACATACAATTAATGCTTAGTTTAATGAGGGCATATCCGGTCAGGAGTTGCATAAAGTTAACAATACAATTATAAATGAACAGTATTTTGTTTAACCCTGTTAACTGCCGGGGCAATTCGAACGCTACCCATCTGCAAGAGACATAAATCCTCATGTGCCCCCGCAGTCGCGGGGGCACATGAGGATTGATGTCTCTTGTTAGTCCTGTGTTCTTTGTGACCACTGTTGGTTCCATTAGTTTCATGTTTTCTTCACGCGATTGTCGGTCAGTTTCCAGTGGTTTCAGATGCGGAATCCGCGTCCCCTGGCAGTTAGGGAGTTAATTTAACTCTTTCGAGACGTGCCGCGAATCCGGATGCGGCACGTCTTGAAAGAGTTAACCTATGGACTAATACTGAAGATGTCGTTAGGCAGGAAAGAGGGGTAGCACTTTACTCGTCTTTTCCGTCGAACTGTATCGTCAGTAGCAGTCAAAGACCTATGGACTAATACTTGCGATGTCGTTAGGCAGGAAAGAGGGGTAGCACTTTACTCGTCTTTTCCGTCCAACTGTATCGTCAGTAGCAGTCAAAGACCTATGGACTAATACTGACGATGTCGTTAGGCAGGAAAGAGGGGTAGCACTTTACTCGTCTTTTCCGTCCAACTGTATCGTCAGTAGCAGTCAAAGACCTATGGACTAATACTGACGATGTCGTTAGGCAGGAAAGAGGGGTAGCACTTTACTCGTCTTTTCCGTCCAACTGTATCGTCAGTAACAGTCAAAGAGTTAATGAAACTTGAGCCGGCTAATCAAGTCTGCAGGTGGTCAGGGACTGTCCCTGAATCACTGAGAACATAAGGAGATGCAGGGTCAACCATGAAAGGTCAAGGTGGGGCAGTAACTGCTCGGCGCCAAGAGGCTATTCTGGCACTACCCTTGAGCCTATTTTGGTCGTTCTATTCCATGAACCCCCACGCCAGTCTACAAAAAGATCATTGGAAATTTTGACCAAAGGATTTATTGTGAGCCAACAGTGTATAGCTCAGCCTGTCCGGACACAACACTATCGAATGTGACAGGGAGGTGGATGTATGGTGTTGGGAAGGGATGGGGTGGGTTAAAGTAGTGTATAATTGTGCGTGTGTCTGTGAGAGAGAGAGAGAGAGAGAGAGAGAGAGAGAGAGAGAGAGAGAGAGAGAGAGAGAGAGAGAGAGAGAGAGAGAGAGAGAGAGAGAGAGAGAGAGAGCTGCTGTGCATACGCAGTGAGTCCAGTGTTTTCCTGGAGAACAGCGCTATACAAGAGCTATTTATTATTATTATTATTAAAATGCACTTTTTGTCGTATATAGTCAAACCTGTGTTTCATCAGCCCAAGGGACTATGCAAAAGTGGTGACCTTAGACAGATGGCCGCCTTACACAGGATCATCGTACTGTAACAGAAAGAGCACCATGAAGAAACCGAAAATGGACCATTGGTCGCCTTGACATGTTTGCGTGTAGTTCAGGCGCCCTAATGTTGTGTTTCGTAATCGGAATGGGAACAGGGCGCAGATTACGCACAAAACCCCTAATCCGCCCCTTTTATCTGGGGCCGGCATGCACATTCTATGATATTGAATATAGGGCTGGCATGAATCCTTCAGACCTGAGCATATTGACAAGGCAGTTCTTCCGCCAATATAAACCACATCAGCAGCCGTTTTTCTTGGAGCCCTGCCTATGTTGCATTTCCAACCTTGAAGTCTATATCAATCATACAGCCAAAGAGTCGTATGTGCAAAAGGCATAGATCCTCATGAGCCCTAGCGTTCGCGGGGGCTCACGAGAATCTATGTCTTTTGCTGGCGTACTTTACATATGAGTTCTTCAGACGGAGACAGAGACGAGTTGCTCAGTCTAAATAATGATATCACGCTTTTGAAAATCTGGCCGGTGACGTCTACACAAGCTTGTGTGAGGACATGTCGTTTGTTGTCTGTCGCAGCAGAACAAGTTTATCGACAGTGTTTTTATGAGAATTCTGAAAAATTACGACAAACAGTTTGTGAATGATAATCTTTCAGGAATGATTTATGTAATTTTCTTTTTTATAAATTCAAATAATAATCCAAACAAATAAAAACAAATAGACGAAACTTCAGTCGACTATCCCCAGTCTGTCTGATTCATAAAAAAACGATTAACAACAACAACAACAACAACAACAACACACCAGTCTGCCACACAGTTACAGGTCCATAAGGAGAGGAAACAAACATACAGAAAAAAAAAATCATTTGCTGTAGTAAAATATCGTATCGTCTGTTGGCGAATCATAGTTACAGGTGAGCCTCATTATATCGCGAGGAAGTCAGACCGCATTATGGGCGTTCGAGTTATTGGTGCTAAACTTACATGCGTGGGCCAAACTAAGGCTGGAGTCAGACAAAAGATTGTTTGCTTATTTGGACCCAACAGCCTTATATCCGGTTTCGCGATATTCTGATGCGCGTCATGCGGAGGCTGAGCTTTATTATGTCGCATATATCACGCTGCTGTTGCAGTCTTTGTAAGACGCCGAAGATGTTCTGACTGTAACTCGATCTCGGTTAACCCCTTCGTTGCCATTGATCGCGAATTTCGCGGAGAAACTGCTGCACACTGATCGACTTTCGCTTAAAGAGCGCAAACTAAATCAGTGTGACCAGAAATAAGCATAAAGAACACACGAACAACAAGAGACATAAATCCTCATGAGCCCCCGCGAATGCGGGGGCTCATGAGGATCTATGTCTCTTGCAGCTGGTTCGCTGCTTCGGCAATTAAGCGGTTAATAGTATTCTTGTGGTCTGTACACGTTCTGTCCTCTGCCCCCCTTGTTCTGCATGCTTACCTGTGTGATGACGCCCGTACGGCTGAATTTACCTGAGGCGAGGGAGATCTGGGGAGGATCAGGCGGGCCTTGTACTCAGGCAGACCTCACGAGCGCGAAACACGCCGGAGTAATCCCATGCAGGACTAGAGCTTCATGTGCACGAGGCATAGATCCTCATGAGCATCTGCTGATAGCAAGTTCTCACGGGGATTCCTGTCATTTACTTCTGTTCTCCTGTGATGATGGAGATGATTAGCTGACAACCAATTGATGTCCAGATACCGGTTCTGTCTCTTTTGGCTGAAGGCCGGCCCTCGGCTATGTATTTGAAATTTGGACAGGATGGGGATGGGACGAAAAGACGAAGGAGAGAGAGAGAGAGAGAGAGAGAGAGAGAGAGAGAGAGAGAGAGAGAGAGAGAGAGAGAGAGAGAGAGAGAGAGAGAGAGAGAGAGAGAGAGGGGGTGGATTTAGCGGCAATCCACAGCTCACTGTGACACATCGTGTTTTGGGAGGTTTAGAAACAGAGCAAAAACTGGCAATTAAGATCTCAGGATGTACTTAAAGGCCTTACTCTCCGTTGAGAAATGGTGCTTACGATCCAGCCACAAGAGACGTAGATCCTCATGAGCCCCCGCAGTTGCGGGGGTTCATGAGGATCTATGCCTCTTGCTGACACCGTGACCACTTTGTATCCATGTTCCAGGCTGGAGCTAGTCTTTGGCGTTTCATTTAGAAAGTATTCAGAGACACAATGTGCGTCCCCTGGCAGTCAACTAGTTTAACGCATTACTCCGTTTCTTTCTTTTTGTTGTGGACTAATCCAAAATACTGTTTCCGACACACGCATGCTGTAAGTTAAAAGTCGGAACAAGAAACATCTCATTTTCAAGGACAGGGCCCAGCAGGACAGGACCTTCACGTTTAGTCTTATTAGTTCACCGTTATTTCGCGTGGCTTGAAACTTTAGCTGATCTTTACCTGTACGGCAGCTTATTCAACCCCTTCACTGCCGAGAAGGCACGAACGCCATCCAATTGCAAGAGGTATAGATCCTCATGAGCCCCCGCAACTGAGGAGCCTCATGAGGATCTATGCCTCTTGCTGAAATCACTTTGTGTCCGTGTTGCCTTGAAGGCTGGAGTCCTTTGACGTTGACTTGACAATGATTTTAAAACACAGTCTCGCGTCCACTGGCAGTGAAAAGGTTAACCCCTTTACTTCAAGTGGATGCACACTTTCTTTTCGCAATCTTCGTTAATTCAGCGCCAAAGAGGCCGAGACGTCCCAGGAACGTAGATTCAAAGTAGTAGTCGCAGGGGCTCATGAAAACATTAGCCTCTTGCTCCTCGCTAGGAGTTCCCTCGCTGACATCCATAGGTTTTTGGTATAATTTATTCGATATTAATGTCTTAACTGCCGGGGCGAGGCGAACGCTGCCCAGCTGCAAGAGACATAAACCCTCATGAGCCCCCGCTGTCTCGGGGGTTCATGAGGATTTATGTCTCTTGTTAAATCCACTTTGTTAAATGGTGCGATGATTCTTTTTTAGAGCTTAACGTGGGTAAGACATGTGACCTTATTGTTGATTTTAGGATGAACAAGCAGGATCACAGTAAGACATGAGCTGTGGTTTTAAACGCGAAATTCGTGATCTCTTGCCGCGAAGGGACCCATGCATCCTTGACGCACTACAGCAGGAGATGGGTCGACCATGATAATTCAAGGGTAGTGCCAGATTAGCTTGGCGCCCTCAGGCGCCAAGCTAATCTGGCACTTCCCTTGAATTATCACGGTCGAGCCATCTCCTGCAACTGGTGTTTAGTCATTAGATGACTCCTCCAAAATTTGGGAATACTGCCGTCGGACTGAATGAGTCAACAGTGCGACTGATTGCTGCGGAGTGATTGGTGTGGTTCAGCGAAACGGTCTTTTCAGTCCTCACTATGAAGTGGCACACTATACTGTCTTTTCTCTCCATACAAGGGCTCAACCTATTGCCCTTGACTTGATTCTGATTGAGAAATAACCCGGAACTGCTCCAGACATACTTGATTCCTCTGCAACCACCATATTTCCTCCCGTCAGACGGATGGAAATCCCTGTAATCCTATTCATTTTCAGGGGGAATGAGGGTGGGTTTATTGCCTGCTAAAAGACCCATCCTCCAGCCCTCAAACGAATACGATTCATGATGTCCTTTGAAAGAATAGTTTGAAAATCCAAAATATTACATAAATTTGTCAGTTTGTGGAAAGTGTCTTCCAAACTGAAGTCATAAGTACTTGATTTTTACTCATACACAACTTAATATTATCAACAAACTGATGACAATTGTCTGCAAAGACCATACTGTGCTGAGGGTTGGTCCAACAGTGGCGCAGGTAGATTTTGGGAGAGGTGAAAACCCATGCGATTTAACTCATTCGAGACGTGCCGCATACGAATAGGCGGCTATCAGCCGCCTATTCGTATACGGCCCGCCTCCATTGAGTTAACCCATTGTGACATCCTGAGGCTGAATTTTATAAATTTGCTTATTTTCCTATGAAGGCTACATTACAGATTAGGAGATTGATCAACCATTTTAGTTCCAGGGTGGTGTCAGGATAGCATACTGGCACCACCCTTGAACTATCATAGTCAAATTTATTTTTTGCAGTAGTGTATCAGGATGAAAAGGGTTAAGAAATTGAACTGTTGGGGATGGGTTGTATGTGAGGAGGCGGAGAGGGGTGGGGATGGGGGGGGGGGGAGGGGAGTAGCGGGGTACAGTCCCTACCTCGGGGACTCGGCCAGGGATGACTTTTTTTAATATAAGGAGAATGTACATGAACTCTTGCTCGAGCACTGCCATGTCAAAAGAAGGCAGGGTCCTGCACCACCAAGTTAAACCATTTCCTAAGTCTTAATTGTCTGTAACTCCTCATCACCAGCAAACGATGACAATACATGTAGTGAAGTTTTGTTTGCCACGAACAACTACCAACAACGAACGAGAGAGAAATCACGGCGGATAACTAGCTTCTTCGAAAAGCATGGACAACACTATACATCTCCAAGAGGCATACATCTATGCCTCTTGGAGATGCAATCCAGACCAAAAAGTGACTGCCAAGCGTGTAATAAGCAAAGAAGTACCCAACGGAGAAAGAAACACGCTTAGAAAAGACGGGTACAACACAATTTATTAATATTTCGGGTAAATACCCTTTATCAAAATAGACAAACAAACAAACAGAGAGATTAGCCGCTACTTATCTTCATTGGCAGAAGGAATGTGGCAACAGAGTTATCTTCATTGGCAGAAGGAATGTGGCAACAGAGTTGCCACATTCCTTCTGCCAATGAAGATAAGTAGCGGCTAATCTCTCTGTTTCTTTGTCTATTTTGACAAAGGGTATTTACCCGAAATATTAATAAATTGTGTTGTACCCGTCTTTTCTAAGCGTGTTTCTTTCTCCGTTGGGTACTTCTTCTCTTGGAGACGGTCTGGAGTGTCATCAGACCGCCGTGGCTTTGCTCTCGTTCGTTGCTGCGAGTCGTTCGTTGCAAACGAAACCTCACTAACTAACAAGGCGACGGATCTCAAACGACAAAATTAGTCAGCCTGGAGGACCTCGCTACGTTAACTAGGGCGCAAAACCAAGTGACCAAATGGAGTTAAGGCCGAGGATTGTCGTCGCTGGGCCGCGCACATCATGTGCAGCGGTCAGCGTTGGCTGACTTCAGCCCCAAGACGTGCTGCAGGCCACCCAACAGAAGGAAGGTGTGAGGCCTAATACCACTGCGATTGCTTCCTGTCCACCGTCTGTTTTAGTTGGCGAGGTGTCTTCTAAGTCCATCACTGAACCTCTTCTATTGACAAGAGAAACAGTCTCATCAGCCCTTTCTGTCTGCACGGGCGCATGAGAATATCGTGCCTCTTGCTGGAATAGATGATAGAGGTGGACTGGCTCAACTTTACTTGCACCTCATAAAAAGTAGGTCGATTCGATTTCAGCTATCGACTGACTGACTGTCCAGACGCTTTGGTCTGTGTGTGTGTGTGTGTGTGTGTGTGTGTGTGTGTGTGTGTGTGTGTGTGTGTGTGTGTGTGTGTGTGTGTGTGTGTGTGAGTGTGGAGGGGGGGGGGTGAGGAGAAGAGTCGAGCGTCATTTCAGTGTCTTGTCACTGACTTCACCGCTAAAGAGTGTACAAACCATGACCTCCTCTTCCTGAGGAACAGGAATAAGAAGTACACGGATCTAGCAAGAAGCGCAAATCCTGTTCAACCACCTGTAGCAAAAAGTATAGATTTTCTGTGTCCTCGGCGCCAAGCGGCACTACATGGACAGGTTCAAGACAAATTCAAGACCCAAGATTGCATAATCCACGGTTCTTCTGTGTTAACCATTTGGCTGTCGGTAGCGCTTTTGGTCGCGATGATTCCGACATGAATCATTGCGACCAAAAGCTTTACCGACAGCCAGTGGTTAAGTCATTCAAGACATCGCATCCGGATACGTATCATATAGCCGCGTATTCAAATGGACCTCAAATGTATTAACGTTCCCTTCAGGAATTTTCTGCGTTGACGCTGCTGGGGGCTCATGAGGATCTTTGCCTCTTTTAGATGAGCGGCGATCTCTCCGCAAGTGTCCAGACACCTCTTTGGGGTCCTTCGGTGCAAGTGTCCACTCTGTGTTGGTTTAGCGGGACGTGCTTTGACTTCGTGAAGCCCTCATCACTTGCACGGCTTTAAAAAAACAAAACACACACAAAAAAAACCCAACTCACTCATTTGAGGCGCCCCGCATCACTAGCCGCGGAAGTATCGTCGAGCGTTGCCTGCGGCAACGCTACACGACACTTCCGCAGCTATTGATGTTTGGAATGAGTTCATAAGCGGATGAAGCAAGCGGATTTTTTTGTTTGTTTGTTTGTTTTTTGTATCACACGTAGGAAAAGTGTGTACCGGCAGCACAGGAAGAAACCTTACGAAGTATTATTGGTTCGATTTCGATGTATTTTTCCTTTAACACATTGTACCCCAGGACCTAAATCCCCAAATTTTGAAGTTGCCCTCTGAAGGACTGTATTACAATTCTAGAGACAGATCGAGCATGATAGTTCAAGGGTGGTGCCAGAATAGCTTGGCGCCTATGGGCGTCAAGCTATTCTGGCAAAACCTTGAACTATCATGCTCGATTCATGTCTTGCTGTGGTGTGTCGGGGCTGAAAGAGTTGGAGCTGACCTGCTCCATGCCAAACAGATTGAATAGTTCGCCGTATCTCCTTTATAAATGTTTTAAATATGTCTTACAACAGTGTTGGAGAAAAAGGCGAACTTATATAATGTTTTACAATGGAAATCTCGCTTTTCTCAAAGATATGAACCTACTGGCTTTTGTCCAATGACGCCAGAAGCATAAGAATAAGCGTTCCACCTCTCGACACTGAATACTGACATTTTGCGTTAAAGCATATGGCCAGTGCTTCTCATTCAGCCCCGACAGCAAGACACAGATCGAGCATGACAGTTCAAGGGTGGTGCCAGAATAGCTTGGCGCCCATACTGAGGTGCCAAGCTATTCTGTCAACACCCTTGAACTATCATGCTCGATCTGTCTCTAGAATTATTATACAGTCCTCCAGACAGTAACTCCAGATTTCGGTCCTGGGGGATGTCTTTCCTTCCCTCCTCCTCCTTAACCCTCCCCCCTAACCCTCCCCGCTTAACCCTCCCCCCCCCCCCCGCCCCCCTTTCCTACCTGTCCATGTCTTTTTCCCCGACCTGTTCTAAGCAGGGCAACATCTAAACGCTATAGAAAAGATCTAGACAGGCCAGCTATTTGATAATGGATCGAGAGAGTATTGTGTGTCACTGCTTGTTCGCTCAGCTTGACAGGCTCGGAAAATGATCTTGTGCGCGGTGGCCTGTGATTTCTGGAGTTTACGACGCCGTGTGTGTGTGTGTGTGTGTGTGTGTGTGTGTGTGTGTGTGTGTGTGTGTGTGTGTGTGTGTGTGTGTGTGTGTGTGTGTGAGTGCGTTCGTGTGTGCATGTGTGTGTGTATGTGTGTGAGTTTGTGTGTGCACGAATGATTAACCCATTCAGCCCTGACGCACTACAGCAGGAGATGGGTCGACCATGATAATTCAAGGGTAGTGCCAGATTAGCTTGGCGCCTGTCGGCGCAAAGCTAATCTGGCACTGCCCTTGAATTATCATGGTCGATCATCTCCTGCAACTGGTGCATAGTCATTAGATGACGCCTCCAAAAATTGGGTTAATACGGCCGTCGGGCTGAATGAATTAATACAGTATCCCCTTCCCTGCCACTGTACGTACATTTTTGTTTCTGAAATCTTTGTTGACTCAACGACCAAAAGCCACAACCGTCCGAAAAAAAACATGGATACAGATTGGAGGTGAGTGTGTAAAACACGTTTAACAAGGGTTGTACCTGAAAATGATTAGATGTTCAGAGGAAATGAGTTCCAGACAAAACTACCAGAAAATAGTAGGCTTGATTTGTTGCTATCTATCCTGGGGCGAGGAATATGAACTAAAGCATTCCTAACTTGTACAGATATTCGGGGAACTGGTAATGAAATATTTTGTTCATGAGGACGAGAGAGAGAGAGAGAGAGAGAGAGAGAGAGAGAGAGAGAGAGAGAGAGAGAGAGAGAGAGAGAGAGAGAGAGAGAGAGAGAGAGAGAGAGAGAGAGAGAGAGAGAGAGAGAGAGAGAGAGAGAGAGAAAGACAATGACAATGATTCTTTATTTTACAACGGTGAAAGTTTTGGTGAAACCATTTTTCGAACTTGCCGTTGCTAATCTACTTTACATATAATGCACAAATCACAAAATACTATCATTAAATTAGGAAAAACTAAATATATAACTAACAAAAAATTGAAATATAAAGTTTTTAAAAAAGAAATCATCGAAAAAGTGGAAATAAACATAGAAAATCTCACACATACACACAATTGTAAAGGTATAAATCTTCATACATACATTCATAAACACAAGCACAACACACACACACACACACACACACACACACACACACACACACACACACACACACACACACACACACACACACACACACACACACACACACACACACACACACACACAATACATGCAGCATTAGCATCTTGTATTAACTGAAGATATAACTGAATTGAAGAGTTAGAAAGGGGAAAATCGTACACTGCAAGTGCAGGTTGCTGTGAAAATCTTACGATGCTGAGGTGAGGTACTTGAAGAGAGCGGTTTTAAAAGACGAAAGCGTTGTTGATGTTGTAACATGTTTGTGTAATGTGTTCCACATGCTAGCACCTGAGAACGCTAAACTTGTCTTATAGAGATCGATTCTAGGTCGTGGCACAGTAATGGACTGCCTTGATCTGGAGTATGTTGATGCCGGGAGGGTAAACATTTTTTTTAATATACTCGGGGAGTCTGTTATTCAACACTTTGAACATCGTTATTCCCTTATTGTATAATAAATGTTTTTTTCAAGGGAAGAATTTCTAAGGTTTTCAGTTTATTATCCGTTGTTGAGTTAGGGTCTGAAAGGATAAGCTTCGCGGCTCTACGATGAAGAGAGTTCAGTCTCTTTAACTGGACCTCGCTTGCGCCATCCCACACCGTAGAAGCATAATCTATAACCTGATGTGGGCGTTGAAGAACAGTTTTCGTGTTTCTACATTAGCTATATGTTTTAACTTGGATAAAATAAACAGTTTCTTTGATATTGTCTTACATATATTACTAAGATGGCATTTCCATTTAAACTGGTTATCTACAGTAACGCCGAGAAGACGATGTTCCGTTACCTGGCTGATAGATTTGCCTTGAAGGGACAAGCTGAGTGAGAGAGTGCCGAGCTGGTGCTTTTGGCGGGTACTTACAACCATACATTCAGTCTTTGCAGGGTTTAAGATCATGGAATTGTTACTGCACCAGCTGTTAATGTCCTGTAATGTGTTTTGTAGGCGCATGTCAATTACTGACAAATCCTTATCGGGAGTGTGTATCGCAGCATCATCAGCAAACATATCGCTGATGATGGAATCATCACTAATTGTGAGTGGAAGGTAGTTAATGAACACACAGAATACAAGAGGGCCTAAAATAGAGCCCTGGGGCACGCCATGCTTTACTTTGCAGTGACTAGAATATGTACCATTAAGGAGAACTTTTTGTCTTCTGTTTTCTATGTAGGATTTGAAAAACACGGCTGCGCTTTTAGTATATAAGGATATTTTCTTTATAAGTATGTCATGGTTCACCATGTTAAAGGCTTTCCGGAAGTCTAAGAAAACTACACCTGTTAGTTTGGAATCATTAATAGATGATAACCAGGTATCTGCCATCCTTATCAAGGCAGTGTGACAGGAATGGTTTGGTCTGAAGCCTGACTGCCGTGAATGGATGAGATTTTGGGTTTCTAAGTATTCAGATAGATGCTTATGGATGTGCCGCTCTAAAGGCTTCGACAAAACAGGTAATAGGGATATGGGGCGAAAGTTGTTGATTTCACTCAGATCTTTTGATTTTGGTAGGGGGATCACTTTTGCGTCTTTAAATGCGTCCGGAAAAGAGTTTTGGTTTATACAGAGATTGTAAATATATGTAATACTTTCGACGATATATGGAAGAGATATCTTGAGTATTTTTGAGCTGATCTCATCAGGCCCGGATGACTTTTTATTTTCCATCGAGGAAATTAATTTACCCACTTCGTGGACTGATATAGGCGGTATCGTGAATGGTTCTTTGTCCGTATTTTCCCGGTTACAGTGGTGGTGTACTAGCGCGTTTGGACATACTCACATGAGTTAGTTCCTGTTGGGATTAACGATTCGGCTATAGAGGTAAAGTGGTCATTAAACCTATTTGCAGTGAGGTGGGGTGAGAGAGAGAGCGAGAGAGAGAGAGAGAGAGAGAGAGAGAGAGAGAGAGAGAGAGAGAGAGAGAGAGAGAGAGAGAGAGAGAGAGAGAGAGAGAGAGAGAGAGAGAGAGAGACTAACAACTATGAAAGCTGATCAAGTCATCCTTATGACAGGCAAGGGTCGAATAATACAAACGACGGATTTTTAATTCCCTGGCCTTGTCACCCCTTCCTTGACACTATCTTGGCAATGACATCAATCTTGAATTTATTTTTTAACCCCTTCTCTACCAGGGTCTAGAAATGATATCTCTTATTTCTAAGCCGTCACGAACACTTGAATAGGGGCCAGCAAGAGGCATAGGTCCTCATGAGCCCTCGCAAATGCGGGGGCTCATGAGGATCAATGCCTGTTCTATTCGGGCGTTGCACTATCCAGAATCTATGTCTCACGCATTGGGATGCTGCACTTTGGGTCTTTGGCGTGTTGAACGGGTTAAAAGGACATAATATATAATTACACACATAGCATCCATTACCAAATGGAACCGTTTGCGTCTTCAATGATGCTACATATTTTCATGATTAAAATTCGGCGTCGGATGACATTAAATTGCGTGTTTTCGTGTCTGAGGGCAGCACCTTTTGTGCCTTAAGTTACGAGGGTTGATTTCAGCGAGATACCGGGGGCAGTTCATGCTCCTCAGTCCGACGTCGGCAAGACCTAATAATAAGGCCGTTTTGCTTACCAGGATAGCTCTTCCCAAAATGAAGGTGACGTTTTTAACAATGGTTCTAGAAACCGTCAAGTTACTACGTCGTGACCTTTCATTTAGTAATTTTGTTTTGTTTGGGTTTTTGATTTTGTTAATTCAAGGGCAGTGTCAGATAAGCTTGGCGCCGACAGGCGCCAAGCTTATCTGGCACTACCCTTGAATTATCATGGCAGTCACCTTTTTGGTCTGGTTTGATTTTGTTGATTAAAAAAATCCACAGCTTTCAGTTACATAAAAGTGGGCGGCTAAAGCGTTGCATACATAACTGTTTATCAGACACCCCCCTCTCCCCCCCCCCCCTCTCCCCCCCCTCCCCCACCACCACCACCACGACCACGACCACACTGAACTCCTCCTTCTTTGTTCGTCCTTTATCCCCCCTCCCTCCTCCTCACAATTGCGCAGTAAAATGTAAAACGACGTCGCTTGACTAAACCCATTCAACCCTGACGCACTACAGCAGGAGATGGATCGACCATGATAATTCAAGGGCAGTGCCAGATAAGCTTGGCGCCTGTCGGCGCCAAGCTTATCTGGCACTGCCCTTGAATTATCATGGTCGATCCATCTCCTGTAAATGGAGCATAGTCGTTACATGACGCCTCCAAAATTTGGGAAATACGGCCGTCGGGTTGAATGAGTTAAACACGTTTACCAAAGTCATGTTTTTTTTTTTTACTTCTTTCTATTAATTTTTGTAATTGAATGTTTCGAACGTGTGATTCCGCATACTTTAAAAGCAGTAAATAATACATAATTATGAGCTGGTCTGTGGTTTTAAACTTTAGGACCTGGAGCCTTCAGGTCCAAAATCACAGACATACACACGCGTATTGATGTTAGTGAACGGTCATTTTGCACACACACACACGTATTGCTTATATACTGACAAGCAACAACAAAAAGCAACAAAGAAAAATAATTAAAAAAATAAAAAAGCGAATTTTTTTAATCATCGGAAACGCTAAAGGATTTTGATGATTCCAAAAATGTCGCATTTCTTTTGCTCGTCAGTAAATAAATGAATTGTGTGGGTTTGTTTGTTTGTTTGTTTAATTTTTTATTTTCATTGTGCTGAGTACCTTGCTCATGTTGTTTCAAGATCAGCACTCCCCTAAAGACAGAAAACATTATACGTCCATTATTGGAAAAAAAATATATAATGATCAGGTTTTTCTTCGGAATAATGGACTTATTGTCTTTAGCCTTCCGACAAAATAATAGATATATATTTATTGTAACACAAAATGGACTTACTCTTTGTTTGTTTTTTCACTTGACAGGGCAGATGGATCTAATTGCTTTACTTCAGTGAAGGGTCAGCTAGCATGGTACTTTATTCACCTGGCTCTTAACCTCTCCACACATCACAGCGGTGGTCACAGTGCCTGCGATCACAATTTTACCTGGATGAAATTGCAAACCATCCGCTTTTTTTTTTTCTCTCGACGTTTTGACGCACGTGACCCTCAACAACTTGACAAGACGACGTTGGGCGTTGGGTCCATCCGCTTATTATCTCTCTTGGGGGGGCGAGGGCGGCTGTACATTTAATCCCTGCGCCTCAGTCTTGGCCATCACTTACCACCTGCAAGAGGCAGATAGCTTCATGCCCACCTGCAGCTCAAGAGCTAAGAAAACTATACCCCCCCCCCCCCCCCAATAGGTCGGTGTTATTTGCATTCTAATATTGTGGGGTTTCCATAGTTAGGGTGTAAATCCACAACTGCCTGGGTTAAATGCTCTGAGCCCCTTCAACCTGCAAGTGGCATAGATTCTCGTGAGCCCCTGCATAGGCAAGGGCTCATGAGAATCTATGCCTCTTGCATTTTACGTTATCACTGGGACAACAAAAACAAGATAAATAGCCTCTTATTTGTTTATGTACTTTCAAAGTTGTAAACTGTCGTAATAAAACTGAGCGGGGGTTCTTTCTCCGGGTACTCCGGTTCTTCCACCCCCCACACTTTGGTACCGGTTTCAGGCCACTTTACAAAATTTCAAATACAAGCGATCAAAAATCTCTGTAACTTCAGTAGCTGACTGGCCCTTCGTTTGTCTTGTACTGTGCTTGTATTGTGTTTGTCTTAAATGGCGTAATCCGTGTGTTTCGTGAGTGTGTGTGTTGGGTTTCAGGCGCGGCTCTTTGAGTCGATTTCCCAAAATTGAGAAAAAGCGCCTATATAATAACGGTATTATTATTATTATTATTATTATTATTATTATTATTATTATTATTATTATTATTATTATTATTATTATTAGCCTAAGTCACTCGAGCGTGTGTACCTTGTTTGTTTTTTGTTTCTTTCTGTCTGTCTTTTTTACTTATTGCTTTTCTTTCTGTCTTTTATGATTATTTGCTATGATTATTGATGGCATCAATCGGCATCACTGACATCCTCATTTTGAGGGAGTGACTTATGGATTCGGTTCACGAAGACGCGGTGTGTTTAGGACAGGACTGTTATCGCTTGGCGTGCCCGGAATCTACTGTATCATCAATATGCTAATGCAATGTCAACACACACGACGAGGATAGTGGACAAGGATTTTCTTTTGGTCAGACTGGAGGTGAGCGTGGACGGGGGAAAGGGTGGTGGGGGAGGGGGGGAGGGGGGCTGGGGAGGACATGGGGAAGGGGGCTGATTGAGTGTTGGCGAGAGTCCATGGCCTATAAGAGTCGGAACAAAAAGCAACTTGCATGCTGTGTGTCTTTGATATACTTTTTAACCCTTTCAATGCCGTGAACAGCTCAAGCCTCACCCGACCCCAACAGAGACCTACGATCCAGCAATATAGCAAGAGACATAGATCCTCATGAGCCCCCGCAGATGCGGGGGCTCATGAGGATCTATGTCTCTTGCTGATCCCACTTTATATCCATACTCTTTGGGTGAACGCGACTTTGGCGTTGAAGTAACAAAGATGTTAGAAAACAAATCTGCGATCGCTTACAGTGAAGGGGTTAAAGAGATGGGAGATTAGGGTGTGCGGTGATTGGGTGGGAGTGGCAGGTGGGGGGAAACTAGTGAATCGTGACTGGGTGTGGGGGAAGTGCTGTGTAGTGTTAGGGTTAACTGGTAGGGAGGGTGTCCTGACTGAGACAAAAAAAGGCAACCTGCATTTGTCTCTGTCAAACTTGCTTAGCCGCAGACGTGACGTGCATTTGGCTACGTTAACTCTTTCGAGACAAACGGCATCCGGATACGGGGATTCAGCCGCGTATCAAGATGCTGTTCGCCTCGACTGAGTTAACACTGGACTGGCAAAGAGGTAACATGCATTCATTTTGTCTATGCTAATCACACTTCAACCATGACAGGCGAACAAGTGTGAAACTGTGTTTTCCTTCCAAACTTGGCTAAGCAAATACTCAGACGTTTCTAGAATTTAATTATGTTAATTTTGTTTGTGCTGTCAACTATCAGTGTTTTCCTAGGGTCATGGACGAAGCTGGGGGTCCTATGTCGAGGAAATGACCGATACTGAAACTGTTTAAAAAAAAAAAGGACTGTGAACTGATAGTGGACACTGCGAAGTCATCAACTGATCAAGTGTGAGTACTCACCAAATAACAAAAATGTAGGCAAAGTCATGCAGATGAGGTCCAGACCAAAACGACGATTGCAAAGCGTGTAAAATGCAAAGAAAATCTCAACAAAGAAAGAAACATGCTCAGAAAAGACAATACAACACCATTTATTAAAGTTGCTACTAAGAAAGATAAATAGCTTATTGGGTTCTTGTTTGCATGTCCATTTTGAAGAAGGATTTTAACGCGAAAATCTAAGAAAATACATGTATGTTGTAATTGTCCTTAACCCATATCATACTGAGGCTAAAAGCTTCAAATTTGTACACTGCCATGTGCAAGCTACATTATAGTACTTACAGATAAGGATATAGATCAATGGCTTTAGTTTAAGGGTGTTGCCAGAATAGCTTGCCGGGCACCCAGAGGCGCCAAGCTATTCTGGCACTACCCTTGAAATATTTTAGTCAAACTTATTTCACACACTGGTGTATTCCGAATGATAAGGGTTAACCCGTATAGTGCCAGTTGATGCAGAGTGTGTGTGTGTGTTTTGTTGTTGTTGCTGTTGTTGTTGCAATCTACGTTAATTCAACACCCATTAAAAACTAGCTGTCCCAAAAACATGGCATCAAAGTGCTGTCAGCAAGAGACATAGATCCTCATGAGTCCCCGCAACTGCAGAGGCTCATGAAAATCTATACCTGTTGCATTTGGGTGGAGTTCAGATTTTCCCGGCTCTGAGCAGGTTATGACTTTTCCTTTTCTTAGTGGGATTTTCTGTACAGCTGAGTGAGAGGCGGTAATGTGTTACGCACAGTTTAGCTCGTTCACGTCCAATGAACTCACATATTGGATCCATCGCCCGCGAATTTTACACGAAACTAGTCTGCTGTTTCTAAAGAATATTAAAAAAAAATGTTTGATCAAAATAGGTACAGGAACGACGTAGGCATGATTTGGCCTGGTGACATTTTGGATTCTGAGTCACAGTCAGATACAGTGGCTAGCTCAGTTGCGCGACCGAACCAACCAAGGCCTCAAGAAACCTGTTATCCGGAAGCTGTGGCCAAGCTGTTTATAAATAGCCATAAACGCCACTATTGTCCGACCATAAACTGCACGTGCGCACGTGCGCCGTCATTGTCTGGCATGTTTGTCCGACACAAAATCGGCTGGATGGCCGGATGACTGTTCATTTATTCAGTCGGCTGTTTAAACCCAGATGACCTCCCCTATCTGAGAAACACCGGCCCTCCAGCCTACCGCGATTAACCCAGTTAACCCCAGGCCGCATTTCCCAATTTTTGGAGATGTCACCTAATGACTGTAGACCAGTCGCAGGAGATGGATCGACCATGATAATTCAAGGGTAGTGCCAGATTAGCTTGGCGCCTGACGGCGCCAAGCTAATCTGGCACTACCTTGAATTATCATGGTCGTTCCATCTCCTGCTGTAATGCTACGGGGCTAAATTGGTTAACAAGGGGCATAGATTTTCCCGCAGCTGCAGGGCCTCGTGAAATAGCATGCTTCTTGCAAATAGTCTTAGGGTCATGAAAATCTTTGCCTCATGATGGAATTTACCTTTTCTCTTAGGAGGGGGGGGGGGGGGTTGGGAGGCGGGGCGGGGTGAAGGAGGGGGGGGGGGAGCGGGCTTATTGGTTCTTTCCTGAAATAATTGGGTTACACCCGCAGTCATTGTAATTAGACGCAGGAAATATGGGGTGTCGGTGAACTGTCTTCCGGCGGCCAATCAGCAATTATGGAAAATGATTTTTTTGGGGGGTGAGGAGACAAGGAGAGGGGGGAGGGGGGGAGTGGGTGGTGGGGGTGGGGGGGAGGAGGAAGAAGGCGTAGATGGTTGGGGGAGGGGGGTGGGTGGGTAGGGAGGAACAGGGGGAAGGGGGGATGTTAATGGTGTTTATCACGAATTCTTGAAACAAAAATCAGATACATGCCAGTCCATCGGAAATATATATATAAGCGTCCAGCTTGTTTTGAGTTCAAGTTATATAAATCTTTTTACCACTGTAGGTCTATATGCCCTGAAACGGAATAGACTGTTCAGTGCAGAGAGAAATTCTGAACACGACACAACTGCAAGAGGTATAGAACCTCATGAGCCCCCGCAGCTGCGGGGGCTCATGAGGTTCTATGCCTCTTGCTGCCAGCACCTTGAGTCCTTGTTCCGGGGAAAGCTAGGACATTTTAATGTTGAAAAAAAAAAAAAAAAAAAGAATGCAGAAACACAATTTGCGTCAACTGGCGCTGAACGGGTTAAACCATACATACCGATATTGCACAGAATACTCTTTCTGGTCGAGTTATAACTGGCAATGCTATAATGGCGTAAAGACATTTGAAGCGATCGGTTTGTATAGTATTACCATACTTCCAACGAGCTTTCACGAGTCCGAAGTAGCTTAGGCGGTTAAACGTCGGAGCAGGAGAGCGAAAGGAATCGCCGGGTCGTGGGTTCGAATCCCGTCCCGGCCCCGGTAGCTGGACTCACAATCCATGGGGGGAAAACGGATTTGTTCAATAGCATGTCCATTGAAAGGTCCTGATAAATCAAAGTGGCACAGTTGGAGTGCGCCTGAGTTGATCAGTGTTCAGGTCGCACTACATAGGCAGTAGATTTCCCTGTCCCCCATAACCCGCCCGTCAGGGCCGTCCATGATCACCTCAGTGCTATGGACGTTAAACCCGAACTAACCAACCAAACGAGCTTTAGTAATTTAATGCGCACTTTTCATCTCGACCTCCAGTACGTGTTAACTCATTCGAGACGGCCAGCATGCGGACACGCTGTTCGGCTCGAATGTGTTAACCGATGACCCATTTCGTAAAAGTGTCCCCGTGAGCGGCGGCCATTCACCTCATTCAAGGCACCCAGCATCAATAGCTGCGAAAGTGTTGTATAACGTTGCCGAACTCAGGCAACGCTGTACGACACTTCCGCAGCTATTGATGCTGGGCACCTTGAATGAGTTAAATGCACATAACTCAAAAAGTCAGATAAACTATGTTTGAGAGTGTCTTTTGTAATGCCGACTGCCCCGACCAAATAAAATCTCGCATCAATATAAATAAAACAAATAAATAAATAATAACGTACGGTCTCCTAGGCTTTACATGGCAGAATGGACATTAACCCCTTGACTGCCGAGAAAAAGCGAACGCGATCCAACTGCAAGAAGCGTAGATCCTCATGAGTCCCCGCAACTGCGGGGACTCATGAGGATCTATGCCTCTTGCTGAGACCAATTTGTTTCCGTGTTCTTTGGACGACTGTGACTTTTGGTCGTTCAGTGAACACTGATTTCAGAAACAAAATATAAGCCTGTTGGCAGGGAATGGATATTAAGTGTTAAAAAAAAAATCCCCCTCTAAATTGTCATTACAAACCGGACGTTTTTTTTTATTTGTCGCATTAATTTGCCGTTGTTGCTCGAATTTACGGTGCTAAATCCAGATCATTATCACTTTATCTTCTTAAAGTCTTAAGCCCATTCCTTATCCTGCGGCATCCTACTGTTTTTCTTCGGTTTAAAACACTCACTCGCTGTAACTGTAAATGACAGACTTCTTGCTTTGAAGTTCAGCTGCAGCTAAATTCATTTTCATCAAGAGGCATAAATTCTCATGAGCCCCCGCATTTGCGGGGGCTCATGAGGATCTGTGTCTCTTGCAGCTGACCGGTGCTTAATTAGGAACTGTCATTAAGGCATCTGAAAGAAGGAGTGTTGAATCCAGGGATGAAAAATTTGCTATGCGCGCAAGCTGCGGCACTGACCACCATGACCGGGAATTAATGATGAACTAAAACCTCTTAAACCTCCTCAAACAAAGGGATTTTTTTTTTATAGGTGTAAGCAGGTTCTGTCAACAAGAGAAATAGATCCTCATGAGTCCCTGCAGATGCAGGGACTCATGAGCATCTACGCCTCTTCGTTTATGGAAGACCCTTCGCTGGGAACGGTCACCACACTGTGTGACCACACAATGTCCAGGCAGCGGTCAGCCAGCGGTGTCAGGTGTGACCAGGGCTTCTGTGAGGTCAGTGTAGGGTCAGTGCTGCTGAGATGGTCACTGTCGTCACGTTTTGTTGGCTTCCCAGTAAGCAAAGGTCCTCTGGTCGCGCACGGCCGTTAACGGGCTCACCTCTACCGACGTCGGCCCGAGGGTCTTTTGGCTTACTGGTTTTGACCGCAGGTAAGATGGACACCGCAGGCAAGATGCATGTGATGGATGTCCAGGCAACAAGGCTGCTTGTTCTCAGGGCTGTAATATGTCCGTTGAAAGATCCTGGTAAATCAAAGTGGAATATTGAAGTGCGCCTGAACTGATCAGTGTTCAGGTAGAACACTATAGGCAATAGCTGTTCCTGTCTCCTATAAAAGGCTGTTCAGGTTGTTTATTATTACTCCGGTGCCGTGGAGGTTAAACACCGAACTAATAAGACCCACCATACTAAAGTCATACTAGTAGAAGATGAATTGTTTATTTTTGTTGCTGTTGTTGCTGCTGTTGTGTAATTTGTTGTTGTTGTTGTGTCGTGTTGTGTCGTGTTGTCTCATGTGCTGTTGTTGTTGTTGTACTATTGTACTATTTCGAAATAGTGTTTAAGAGACAATTAGGTAAATTGTTTGTCCCACTTTTTGAAGCGTGATTATTTACTTCAGTTCCTACTAATGTGGGTGAGCGTGTGTGTGTGTGTGTGTGTGTGTGTGTGTGTGTGTGTGTGTGTGTGTGTGTGTGTGTGTGTGTGTGAGCGGGGGGGGGGGGGGGGGGGGGGTAAGGGGGTCCTAGGAATAGTAGTCTATTGCGGCATGACGGTAATCCAGAACGACACGTGGTACCGTAACAGAAACGCAGGACAATGACCAATCCAGTGTCTGCCTTATTGTAGTTCTGAAGTGCATGTGCTACCGAAGTGCATGTTCTGAAGTTCTAAAGTGCGTGTTTGCTAGGTCGTGTCGTCTGGCTTCGACGATAATAATCGTACGCGTGCTAGGCTGTGATTTTGGACCTTACGGCCGAATCACAGACCAGCACACATCCGCAAGGCCCAAAGTCACAGACCAGCGCGCACCTTTTTCTAAGCCCCACACGCGTGAAGTGTCCGTCAGTTTGCTGGGTGTCTCCAGGCTTAAGGATAATGATGAGGTTATTCCTGAGCGCGAAGTCTTCATTGTAGGTGAAGGTGAGATCCGCTAGTGGAGGTGCAAACCTGGTAGTTTGCAGAACAGAACCGCAGATGGCACTCAAAAGATTGGCTGAGCGACTTTTCCACATTCTTTTGGAGTGTGAATTAAGTCGGACTGATGCGAATTAAAGGCACCGTCTTCGCGGATTTTTCAATTTTATTTTATTTATTTATTTATTTATTTTGCGGGAACCTTCCCCCCCCCCCCCCAAGAAAAAAAAAAACAAACAAACAAAAAAAAAAAAAAAAAAAAAAAAAAAGAAAACCGTTAAACTTTTATAGCGTAACGTCGTTTGTACACCACTAAGGTGATTTCATAGACGGGGCACCGAATTAAGGTCTAAACAAATTTTGACCCTTGCTGAATTCGAAGTCGGGACCTTTCGGACGAGAGTCGAACACTACCACCGAGCCACTCAGCTCCCATTTTGGGCGAAGCGTTTGATTTCGTGAATGAATGAAAATAGTCCAAGTACACTCCCCTAGGCACTTTTAACACATTCCACTGAGACATTCCGTATGCGGCACGTGAATGAGTTAATTTACGAAAGTGCCCAAGACTTTCATCATTAAAAAACTTGTATGTTAAAAATGAACAGTGAACAGAAGGATTTTTTTTTATTTTTAATCGGAGCAGTAGGTATTTCACAATAGACTATAAGCACTGAAAAACAGGCGTTTGTGACGTCTGCTGTGTTATTGTTAGAAAACGTTAAACGTTTAGGGCTTAACGTCTTTTGTCCACCACGAAGGTGATTTCAAACAAGCAGTACTGAATAGGATCTGAACAAATTTTGACCTTAACTGGATTCGAACTCGGGACCTTTTGGACGAGAGTGTTTGACTACACAATAAGTGTCAGTGTTGTGTTATATCTTCGGGTCCCGTCTAACTGGCAATTTAGGACGCATGTAGCTGCTACGCGTTATAATGTGACGTCACACGCAGATTCACGTATAGCAGCTGCCTGCGTCCCAGAGTATCAGTTAAAAGGCTACATTAATTAAGCGCCGACGCACATATTTAAGTCATCCAGATTTGACACAGACATTTGTTTCACTAAGGGTGACAAGTCACGTAAGTACTGACAAGAGCATAACTTTCACTTAGTACGACAAGAGTACGGTGTCACCGTTACATTAGGTGATGAAGATGTCTGTCACTTACACAGGTAAGGATTACGGGTTAATGGACTTCGCAGGTCCATGCTCTAAGAATGCATATGTACAGGTAAAATATTGTTATGGAAGGTTATGGGAGCGGACTACAGTCTACTACCATATGTCTGTTACTGTAGCATGATATGGGATTTGGCTTGCACTATGTCGTGCAGGCAGCAGGTCGTAGTACATTTGAGACGCACTGCATTCAGATACGCAGCATAAAGACGCTGTATCCAAATGCAGCACGTCTCGCATGTGTTATTAAGTGTCTGTTCAACCATCTGGCTGGCCAGGGCTCGCATTCTCAAATTGTCTGGTTAATAGAGATTCATATTCTTAAGCAAACCTGCTCTTTGAAAACAAAAGGCAGATAGTTCTTTTTGCAAAAACAAATATTTTCAATGTATTACGATCAAAATCTCGCTTTCTCCCAACATGGACTTACTGTAATTATGTTGCTTTGACAGGGCAGAGAGCCCCGTATCTTAGAGCTCTCTGCTTGATCCAGACGTACTTTATCAAATGGTCTGGTCTGTACAGACTCATATTCTCAAACTGAGTGCCAGTGACTTACAATTTCAAAAAGCGGATCATGCTGTGTTATGAAATTTGACAATTATTGTCAAATTTCATAACACAGCTTGATTCGCTTTTTGAAAGTGTCTGCTCGTAGACTTTCATTTTGAGACTGTTCGACACACGCTCTCAAGCTCTCTGGTTGATGGAAACTCGCATTCTCAAACACTTTAAAAAAAAAAACAACCCTGTCTGCTGTTTAGCTTCGGTTCCATCAACCAGACAACCTGAGAAGGAATTAAGAGTCCCGACATGCATCCACAAGCCACAAACACCCGTATAGAGCATAACATATTGAGACATGCACTTGTTACACCTGTGGATATTCATGTATTGTGATACGTCGCGTTGACACGGATGAGTGAACGTATGTCGAAGGTTATCGCTAAAATAGTAAAGTATCGCACAGCACCCTACGAGGGCAAAAGACAATAAGACCATTTTTGTGAAAAGCGAGATTTTCTTTGTAATACAATGAAAATCTCGCTTTTCACAAAAATGGACTTTACCGTCCTTTTGCCTTCCTAGGACAGAGTGATGAATATGACATTTATTGGACCTGTATTTAATTTGGTGGTATTAGGTTGAAGTACAGAACTTGCAGCTGTTACCATGACATACACGTGCACTGCACACATTTGAGTATGAATATATTGTTTATAGATTATGGAACATAATTTGAGAAGGCTCACTAACTGGTTCAAAATGGCGTGCTGGTCTGTAATTTTGGACCCCACGGCTCTAGAGCCGTGGGGTCCAGAATCACAGACCAGCACAAGCACAGCTAAATAGACGATTGCTGCCGGGAAATTTGCGCACGTCTGACGCAAACGGTAGATTAAAAGCGCGGACAAACATGCGATATATCGTTTGTAATTCTTCACCTTTTGCATCAAACACATCAAACACGCAGTTTTGACCTACTTCAGATTTGCTAACAACGTTTATTGTAACTAGCGGGATCAACTCTTATCATAAGAATTCATTCAGTGCAAGTGCAAAGTATGTTTTGCCGTAAACATTTTATTTTGTATATTATTTCCCAAAGAATACATTTAATCCATTCAGCCCTGACGCACTACAGCAGGAGATGGGTCGACCATGATAATTCAAGGGTAGTGCCAATGTCGGCGCCAAGCTAATCTGGCACTACCCTTGCATTATCATGGTCGATCCATTTCCTGCAACAGGTACATAGTCGTTAGACGACGCCTCCACAATTTGGGAAATACGTGCGCCGGGCTGAATGAATTAAAGCTGACATCAACGCACGTCGTACAGATTTGTAAATCTCTAAAAACAAAAGTGCAGAATGAATTTTACGGGGCAAAAAGTTTAATTTTTTCATTACTTGTATTGTTCAAAAAGTTGTTTTTTTTTTTTTTTTTTTTTTTAATTTGCCGCAAAATTGGGGCGGTCCGTGGCGCAGTGGTTAAGGCGCCTGCCACCAATGCTGAAGGTGCGAGGTTCGATACCGGGTTCCGGCGTCGAACTTTTCTTCTCTAAAAAGTGTCACCGTTAATTGGGGCGGACCGTCGGGGGTTCTTTCTCCGGGTAATAATAATAATAATTACGGTATTTATATGCGCTTATCTTATAATAATTATAACTCTAAGCGCGCACTCACAACTCGCGCACGCATGCGCTCGCTTTAGACAACGACTCACGTACCACAAATAGTGAAATACATTACGACAGTCAGCTTGGGGTGGGGAGTGGTATGGTGTTAGAACTGTTGAAAGAGGTGAGTTTTGAGGGCGGACTGGAAGGAGGAGAGAGAGTGTTTCTGACGGAGAGTGGGAGAGTGTTCCAGGTGGATGGACCGTATACTGAGAAGGAGCGGGGGCCGAAAGTGCTGAGTGGCGCATTGACTTAATAAGTACTCCGGCTCCGCCTCCTCCTCCCCTTCAGGCCGGTTTCAGGCCATTATTTTATTAATTTCAAATACAAGCGATTAAAATTTCCGAAACCTCAGTAGCTGAGCTGGCCCTTCACACCACGTGAATGTCCTGCGTTTGTCTTGTACTGTTTTTGTCTTCAGAGTGAATGCGTGTGTGTCACGTGAGCGTGCGTGTTGGGTTCAATTCGCGGCGCTTTGAGCCCATTCGCAGAATTGGGTAACGCGCCTATATAATAACCGGTATTATTATTATTATTATTATTATTAAAATTTAAACGTCAGTCATTTGTGACAAAGCTGTAGAACAGCTGACAGCCCCTCCAAAGAATGTACAACAATATACGTATTAAATCAATGACCCCACAAACAAATATAAACCCAAAGACCTACTGTTTGTCTCTCTACCCATCCCTGAATCTAGCAAGCTAAAAGAAAAAGAGTATCTTTGAACCCTTTATTGCCAGTGGACAAAGAACGTCATAGATCCTCATTCATCATAGGTACAAAGCAGTGTCAGCAAGAGGCGTAGATCCTCATGGGCCCCCGCAACTGCGGGGGCTCATGAGGATCTACATCTCTTGCACTTAGTTGTTGTTCAATATTCTCTCTGCAGTGACGGGGTTAATTTGATGCTGTGCCTGTGTGTCTGGTAAAATTATTTACTGCCGCAGCATCCACGTAATAAGAAAAGTTACGAAACACGATGACCCCATTAATTTTGCATTTGCTTGCCATCACAGCTGTGGACTTAAACCCGAATGATACTCCCTCAACACGAGGACATAAATGGGTCAGACTAATGCCAGCAAGAAACATAGATTCTCGTGAGCCCTTGCAGCTGCAGGGACTCATGAGGATCTATGCCATTTGTATGCGGAGGAGAATGGATGAAAGATTATTTTTTGGTGATTGGAAAAACACAAATTGACTGCACAAAGATAACCCCAACCTTGAAAATGATATGTCATAGTAAAAGAAATATGGGATGGATTGAATAACCTTATGCCCAAACTAACGAAAGGGACTGGAAAGCAGATTTCATTATGAGCTAGTCCCGATGGAACAGATAGTTTTGACAGTGACAAATTGGAGAGACCTTGTCTGATTCCAGTGAGGAAACCGTGAGAAAAATGAACAAGATATAAAAAGAAAATGTTATGAATAATATGTTTCACTCAGAAAACGGACTAAAATGGATGTACTTAAGAACACATTTTCTTTGCAAGAAAAATAGTATTAGAATGTAGGTGCTCTCTCAATAGATGTTTTGAAGGACATAAATTGTCACCTGTCATTAACTCATTCTGCCCGCTACACACCACAGCAAGATAAAGCTCGACCATGACAGTTCAAGAGTGGTGGCAGAATAGCTATTCTGCCACCACCCTTGAACTAATTTTCGATCCGTCTCCTGAATTATTATGCAGTCCTCAGAGGTTAACTCCAAAATGTTGGTATTTCATAACGCGGGGCACAATGAGTTAAAGTCCATCAGTTTTAAGTGTTTACAGCCAACAAAGCGATGACTTGTGTTGACAGGTGATCTTTCATAGCAGTTTCTGCTGTACAACAAAATACATTCTACTTCTAACAAGGTCGGTTGTGACAAAAGTCGGCTTTAACAGGACTTTTGCAGAGGTCCAGTGACAGCACTATGTCTATTAAAAATTACTTCGCTTTTAACAAACACACTTCGGATATAATAAAGAGAAAAATCTCGTCCACTGGCAAATTGTTACATCCAAACTTTACTGTGGTTGTATTGCGGCTGTAAAGTAACATTGCGCAGACACATCTCGGGTATTAACCCTTTCACTGCCGAGAAAGGTGAACACGACCCTACTGCAAGAGACATAGATCCTCATGAGCCCCCGCGACCGCGGGGGCTCATGAGGATCTATGCCTCTTGTTGAGACCCATTTGTATCCACGTTTCCTGGGCGGTTGTGGCTTTTTGGTCGTTGAATGAACAAAGATTTCAGAAACAAAAATGTACTTACAGTAGCAGGGAAAGTGTTAAAGGCACAAACGGTTCAGCTGGAGTGCAGAAATGGCCAACGAGCACCTTAAGGTCAGCGAACGCACGACGAACGACCGTCTTTCTTCAAGGGTATTACACTGTACCGATTTCATTCAAGCACCATGCAGAGGCGGAAACAATCGGCAAGCAAACAAGAAAGCAAGCAAACCTGCTAAGAAATAACAAAAAAACAGAACGGCTGTACTGTCGACAAGAAAAGCTACCTTCTCCTATTCGCCAAAAGCAGGCGATAAAGCAACTAAACATGGCAAGCAAGCAAGAAATAAACCACAAAGCCATGACACGCTACGACAGGATGCGGATCGACCATGATAGTTCGAGGGTGGTGTCGGAATAGATTGGCGCCTGTGGGCGCCAAGCTATTCCGACACCACCCTTGAAATATCATGGTCGATATGTCTCCAGAATTGTTATGTAGACCTCAAAGGATGTCTAAAAAAGGGTAATTTCATCCTCAGGATGTAGGCCAAATGGGTTTAAGGAAGCAAGATTTCAGTGACACAGGCCTGTGTGTTTCGCTTTCCGTCTCCCTTTTCCTGGATCCTAGGAAATTGTAGTTCTACAAAGGAAGACTGAGGTCTCCTTGCGGAACTCGCAGTACTCCAGCGAATTGCTTTGGAAGACTAAAAAATGTCAAATGCACTTCTCAACACAAAAAGACGGGATTTTCCCTTCCAAGGTATCTAAGTAACTGTCACACTTCCGGAGCCGAAGTATTGTCCTTTATTTCGGATACGTGTTACCAGGCGCCTCCTAGTGCGCAGAAGGTCATCACGCCGTATCGGCCGCTGTGGACCAGCGCCCGACAGTGCGCGGGGCGACAGCGACCGGTGTCAGCCAGTCGGCCTTTTGCACTCTGGGTCCCTGTTACAAATCGCAACTCTGAAATGTTAAAACAAAAACATCTAGTTTTGAAACCCCAGTGACGCGTTCTGATTAGCTGTGCGCCTGTTTTGAGTGAAGTTATAATAGTCGATAGTCTTCCGTAGTTAACCCCTTGTGTGCATACCCACCGATACCGTTTACAATATCAGTGGCTTCATACACGAGGGGGTTAACCCGTTAACACTGCCAGTGGGCGCATTTTGTGTTTGAAATGCGTTGTAAATCCAACGTCAAAGGAGCGTGGATACAAAGTGGTCCCATCAAGAGGCATAGATCCACATGAGCCCCCGCTTCTTCCAAAGTTTGCAAGAGGTACATATAGCCTCATGAGTCTCCGCATTATCGGGGGGTCATGAGGATCTATGCCTCTTGCGGTTGTTGTATTTTTCGGCACTGAAGGGGTTAAGCACACTGGAAGCGAAAGAGACGATGGGCGTGCACTTAAGAAAATTTCAGCCCCTTTTTTCCTCGTGACACATGCCAGCCTTCGTGTGACAATTGCCTGTGAAACGAGCAAAGTGCGCCCAAGGATATCTCCGACGACCCTTTTCGTCTAAAGACCGAACACTGCTGTAAATCAAGCCACCCATAGGCGTAGATCTTCATAAACCCCTCGCAATTGAGCTGGGGGCTCATGAAGATCCATGCTTCTTGCAGGCAGCGACTTAAATTGGGGTCCAAAGATATCTCTGTCGATCTCTTCCGTCTGAAAACGGAAAATGTCATGATTGTAAATTAGGCCGGCCAGATGCGTATGATCTCCATGAGCCTCCTGCAAATGCGGAGACACATGAGGTTATATGTACCTCTTGCAGACAGAGCGGCTTTGGAAGAAGTTTCACTGCTGGATTGACGTTTGTAAAAGGCTAAAGCGAGAGTCTAAGGAGAGAGTGAATTGCTTGTCAAAAAAGAGGGGCGAGAGTGTAGAGAGGAGGGTGAGTATTACACCCCTAACGGTTGACTAATCCAATATGAGTCCAGCCAGTGAGCAAAAGGTCCTCAATGCGACGTCGGTCGCAGTCGGCTTGCGCACGGCCGTGCTCGGGCCAACTGCGGGCGACGTCGCCCCGAGGACCTTTTGCAGCTGAGGGCGTAGGGTAGCTATTAGTATTACGACGCGGGCCACTGTCACTAATGCGACAGCGGAGGGACAGAACACTGTAAATGTTTGTTGCGAGTGAAGTGAACAATCTTGAACCGGGGTTTCTGTGATTTCTCGAATCTTTTGGGGTATTGAGGGGAGGACAGAGGACGTGTTTTGCTGCTGCACTGATTGATTGATAGATTGATTACTTGGTTGATTGATTGATTTTTCATTTATTCGATAATATTCAGTGAGATACCACAACCACAAAAAACACAATCACAACAACAGTAATAGCAATAGTAAGGTGTGGTCTACAGATAGGTGTAAAGACATTAAAAAAAAATGCTCTGTGCATTAAAATAAATTCAAAATGACACAAAGCGTAAAACAAATGATACTACACAAAATCACCGATGAACACATGCAGTATAACCACCCCACCACCATAACTCTCCAAAATAGAAAGCAAGACCACCACCCTCACCCCCCACCCCTACCCCCCCCCCCCCAAAAAAAAAAAAAAAAAAAAAAAATCCGTGTAACAGTCATGTTCAACATTCCACGCCTGCTGCAACCCTCCCTTCAGGCCCAACACCAGGCTCGGAACACAGGAACACCGAGCCTCCCTCCCCCACTAGTTATAGCCAGGCCTGAAGGACAATCGACGAAATGGAGCGGAAGAAATTGGGAAGGCAAAAAAGGACATCAGTCGTAAACTAAAACCCGGGTGCCTACCTCAATCTTCGGATGAAGATAGGGGGAAAATGACCGTCTGTTAGAGGCATAGATTCTCATGCGCCTTTGCGAATGCAGGGCCCCATGCGAATCTATTCCTCTTGCAAAAGATTGGAAAGGGGATTGTTACCACAGCCCGTGGGCTTGCCTCCTCAACCCTCAATCAATGCTCTGTAACAATGGCGGCCAGAAGGGGAAATCACTCTTCGCGGGCAGGTGAGAGTTATTGCGCCTAACGACCCCGGGAACTAGTGTGCGGAGGTGACAGAGCGTTCTGTTGCCTTTTGTCGTTCCACCTGTGTTGCACCTCGTTCTCTTCCCTCCCTCGCTCTCTTCCCTCCTCCTTTTCCCTCTCTCCACACCGCAAATGGCATTGTGTTTGTTGTGTTTGTAGCCAAGTTAACCGGCTGTCGAGACACTGGTCACAACCTTTGACCTAAAGTGCTCCTGTTCTCCTTGGCTAGTTTATTGCGAATTACACGTTTTGCCAGTTGATCTTTTGTTCTGGATTTTATAGTCTGAGGGTTTTTTTTTTTTTTTTTTTTTTTTTTTTGCAGACGCATAGGGGCTTTACAAACACTGATGGAATCATGAAAGGTACGGTTGATATTATCAAAGGTACCCTCAAGGAGAATAGAATCTTGGTGTCATGGATATCAGTACTTTAGTAACACGCCAGACTGAGTCATGCATGTTTGTTTTTTCTAACAGTAACTGTTGCAAACAACACTCGACTTTCTGACACCGTCCGTCCTGTAAGCACTTGGACGAACACACTTGTCTCACAGACAAATTCCGACAGTAAGCAAAAGTCTTCGGGCCGACGTCGGTCAAAGGAACTTGGATCAGTTGCTTGAGTGAGCTTAGTCCTGCGCCAGCCACTTATTAAGGTGCTCCCCTATAGCGGAGCACCTTGCTTAGTGGCTGGCGCAGGACCTGGACTATGCTCATTCATGCAACTGGGCCCTTTGCGTACTGGGTTGGGATCTCTAAGACAGAGAGCTGCGAGCTGTCCGGATTATATGTAGTACCACTAGCTCTTTTTGAAAACACATGTGCAGTATAAACGTCTGTTGCCATCTGAAAACAAAAAGACTGAAATACCTGTAATTCTTATGTCCACTCCTTACCCCAAAGTACCACAAAAGCAACGAAGTTGATCTCGTAAAGGGTGCACCAAAAAAAATGTCTTTACAATTGTTGATCCTGGAACAAAGGCTTTCAGATCGATGGCTCCGTCGTCACTGTTTTTAACCCCGCCAAAAAAAAGGACGCTATCAGCTCCTTGCCTTTGAATGGGGTTTGGCGTTACATGTGTTAAAGCAAAAGACGGGGCAGCCAAAAAAAAAAAAAAGTTAACATTTAAACCTGCAAGGCTTCCAATTTAGGACTGGTCCTCAGAAGACTCTGGAAACTAACTGAATAATAGACCATGATAGTTCAAGGGTTGTGCCAGAATATTCTGGCACCACCTTGAACTATTATGGTCCATCAGTATCTTGCTGTAATATACGTGTCAAGGCTGAATGATTTGACGTTTTTAACGAACGTTTGACTGAGTACAGCATCTGCGTATGACGTGTTGCACTACACTGCTTCACCATGCATTAAAATATTAAATCTGCCGGGACGATCTAGAGAACACGCTTCATTAAAATGTCTTATCGCTGCCGGGCCAAGTCAGTCGTAAACTTCAACTTATTGCTCCCTCATCTGAAGAATATGAATAGGGCTAGGCCTGCTGGCAAGAGGCGTAGATTTTCACGAGGCCCTGCAGCCGCAGGGGCTCGTGAAAATCTACTCCTTTTACGGATAGAAGGGTACGGTTGAAAGGGGATCATTTTGGATTACTAAACTGTCCTCATCCGTCAAAATTTAATGAGATTGCGTGTACGGTGCAAGGGGTGGGAGAGAGTACCGTAATGACGCCTCATCAATCAAAGGGGAACAACTCTCACGCTCGAGGGGAAGCAACTTTGTTGCCGCGGGGCATCTTGGGGGATACTATTCGCCACGTTGATGCATCATCATATGGACGTATGGCAACAACCAGACGGCAAATGATTGGCGGGGAGAATAGTACCACAATATCACGCTAGTAGAATGCTGTCGAAAGTCAAATCCTTTAATGTAGGTAATGTTAAATCCGATTTCCGAGAAAAAGTGAACATGATCCAGCTGCAAGAGGCATAGATCCTCATGAGCCCCCGCAGTTGCGGGGGCTCATGAGGATCTATGCCTCTTGCTCAAACCGCTTTGTATCCTTGTCATTGGACGGCTGGGGCTCTTTGGTATTGACAACCTGCGCACCCTGGCAAGGAAGGGCTAAAGTTTTCAATGTTACTGACCAAAGGATGCAAAAAGCGGGATATATGTGTATTATTGTAGGCGATGAATCTCGTTCGCAGTCGTTTCGTCGCCAGTAATTTCTTTTCTTGTCAGCAAACTACTGCCGCGGAGATAGAAAGAATTATTGCATATATAAGCAAGTGCTCCGTCATAGTGAGATGCAACGATGATATTTCATATGCGAGTCTCGTTGCAACAACAATGCCACTATGCATCGAAAGAGGAAAGAGCTCGATGCCACTTCAACCGGATACCATGTGTTTCTGACAGTTTTTTCATTGTGTGCCATTGTTTCGCCTCTTGTACTGTCTAGGAGCAGTTCACCACATAAGATACCATAAGATAAGAACACTATATTAATCCCGCTAAGGGGAAACCGAATTCACGTCTGTGTGGGCTCACAAGTATAAACATGAACAATAAATAGGTGCGGGGGCTCATGAAGATGTATACCTCTTCCTGAAACCACTTTGTATCCATGTTTCTATTTTACGGCTGGGGATCTTTGACCCCTTTGCTGCCATTGGTCGCGGATTCCGCGTCAAAAACGACTGCACACTGATCGACATTTGCGTCAAGAACACAGATGAAAATGGAGAAAAAAAAAGGCATTAACACGAGACATAAATCCTATGAGCCCCCTGCGGGGGTTCATGAGGGTTTATGTCTCTTGCAGCAGGGTCAGCGTTAGCCTTGCTCCAGTTAACGATGAATTTATATGGCTTTCAAAAACACAACCTGCATCCACTGGCAGCTAAGATGTTAATATTGGGACCTACACATTGTAGGTCACATAATTAATTCTGCATTATACCTAAGGTATACCAAGCAACAGAAACGCATGTGGCATTGTAATATTCCTCGTACATGTGATGGGGCCGTGCTAAACGCACAGTTTTATTACATGTTGTTCTAGGAACGAGCGAAACCATCGTTGAAATTAGATGTTAATTTATGTGCATAATCACACTCGCCTGCAAGCGGTCCTTTAAATGACAGTTCTATTTCTATCAGTGTCAGACATTCAGTGACCTTGTTTGTCAGCTGTGTCGCAGCGGAACGAATATGTAGCCTGAATAAATTCAGTTTCCATACAAGGAGGCAATTGACTGATAATGCAGCTATTATTCAATGTACATTTCTGAACGTATTTATCATCATTATTTTAGAGTATTTGTGAAAACCGTATATTTTAATAATAGCTGATGCTCGCATATCTTGGTGTACTTCTTAATCATTGCTTTTCAGCGTGGCAGTCAAAACTGAGCTAGAGGTCAAGTTTTTCAAAGTTGAGAAGTGCTCTATCATTATGGAGACTACATACGAGTTGAGGAAATGTATCGACCATTATAGATCAAGGGTGGTGACAGAATAGCTTGGCGCCTATAGGCGCCAAGCTATTCTGGCACAACCCTTGGACTATCATGGTCGGTCTATCTTCTGTTAACGTTATAATTGCTGATATGATTAAAGAGATCGTGCAAGTAATTCTTTACGTGTAGACACTATGTGGCTGCCTATTTCAGGCAGATTGCATACTCTGGTGTGTTAACTCATACCGGCAAAGCGTCCCGCATCAATAGCTGAGGAAGTGTCGTTCAGCCTTGCGGCCGTCGGCTAAGCTAGACACTTTCGCAGCTATTGATGCGGGGCGCAATGACTCGGTGAGTTAAGGCATCTTTCGTCTTGTTCACAAGAGGAAGACATTGTTAGAAAAAACAAACACTGACGTAACGACTCAATTTGAAACTTGTGTAGACACTGTGTGGCTGCCTATTCCAGGCAGATTGCACACTCTGGTGTGTTAACTCATACCGGCAAAGCGTCCCGCATCAATAGCTGAGGAAGTGTCGTTCAGCCTTGCGGCCGTCGGCTAAGCTAGACACTTTCGCAGCTATTGATGCGGGGCGCAATGACTCGGTGAGTTAAGGCATCTTTCCGCCGGCGTCGTGTTCACAAGAGGAAGACATTGTTAGAAAAAACAAACACTGACGTAACGACTCAATTTGAAACTTGTGTAGACACTGTGTGGCTGCCAATTCCAGGCAGATTACATACTCTGGTCAGTTAACTCATACCGGTAAGGCGTCCCTCATCAATAGCTGAGGAAGTGTCGCTGTGAGCCTTGCGGCCGTCGGCAAAGCTATACACATTTGCAGCTATTGATGCGGGGCGCAATGACTCGGTGAGTTAAGGCAGCTTTCGTCGTGTTCACAAGAGGAAGACATATTGTTAGAAAAAACAAACACTGACGTAACGACTCAATTTGAAACAGAAGAACTTAGACGAGAAGGGAAGAGAAAAGAAGAGGAGAAGACAAGACTCAGACAGATGATGATGATGATGAAACTTTATTTATCAACGGTAAAAAGTGTTGACAAAAACAAATAGTCATTTTACAAACTTGCCGTTCCTAACATCTACAAGATAAAATGGGTTTAAAAAATAATAATACAGACATTATATTTACACACATTATTTCATGCAACAATACTTTAAAAGAAAATAGAAACAAAATAATAAAAAAAATTTTTTTTTTTAAAATTATATACACAGAATAATAGTAACACTCAACATTCATCTTATACCACACACACACACACGAATTCATTCATTCATTCATTAACTCCATTTTATTGTCCCAATGGCACTATAGTCACACACACGAATACTATACATAAATGCATGTGGTACATGAAAATATTAACCACCAGGGTTTGTTTAAATAAATGTCCAGTGATGTTAAGTTTCAGTGGCTCATCAGGTAATCGAAAAGTTTGGTTTTAAAGATTCCAAGCGAGGCTATAGTCTTTAAATGTGCAGGAATAGTGTTCCATGCCAACGATCCAGAAAATGATAAACTAATTTTAAAGAGGGCAATTCTAGGCAGAGGTAGCCGAGAGAGAGGCCGAGAGAGAGAGAGAGAGAGAGAGAGAGAGAGAGAGAGAGAGAGAGAGAGAGAGAGAGAGAGAGAGAGAGAGAGAGAGAGAGAGAGAGAGAGAGAGAGAGAGAGAGAGAGAGAGAGAGAGAGAGAGAGAGAACGATAACGACACTTTATTTTCCAAGGATAAATGATGTAGGTACAAAGTCCTTCAGTTTTTCCTATCTGACGTCCTTGCTAAATCTACTAACACTGAATGAGATAAACTGACACTAACCACTACACACACAGGGCTGCGCTGCATACGGGGGGGGGGGGGGGGAGGGGGAGGGGGAGGGGGGGGGGGGAGAAGTCAGTGTTAGTGTCGCTGCACGGAGACAAACACATACTTATTATGTTTAAACTGAGAGAGAGAGAGAGAGAGAGAGAGAGAGAGAGAGAGAGAGAGAGAGAGAGAGAGAGAGAGAGAGAGAGAGAGAGAGAGAGAGAGGCTTAAAGTTCCACACTTGTGCAAACGTGTCAACTTTGGAGTAACAATGTCTCTCGGCTACAAATATTTTCTGAGCCGCAGCAACAGCAGCTAAGTTTACAAGCTCCCAGCCGAATCGCACAACACTATTTGCTTCATCATGCCTTTCCCATCTGCACTGAGAGGCACAGATAGACATAAACCCCTGCCACTGCAGGGACAGAGGCCCTTGTAAATATGTGCCTCTTGCTGACCAAGACTGACTATTTCAGCTATTCCTGAAATTGAGAGAAGAGCAGCAAAATGTGAACCATGCATTCTATTGATCAAGTTTATAGCGTAAACCCACGTTGCCGCGGAAACGTCTCGGCATTTCTATGATTTTTGGTGTGTAATTGTCTCGCACGACTCTGTTATACCTGTATACATGTGTCAGCAGAGAACTGACCTTACTAACGGTAGAAATACGACACATTTTAGCGACTTTAACCCTTTCATAAACAAGAGGTACAGACGTAACATACCAAAACATCACTCAACATTCGGCCTCGCTGTATCGGATTAGGAAAAAGCAAGCCTTCAAACGCGTCACAGCGGTTTCGTGAAGGCCTCTTTGACTCAACATGCATTTTTAAGAGACACAGAGCCTATGTGGAACCTTCTCTCAAAGGACATGTCGCATTTAAGTCAGTGTTCCTCAAGGGCATTAGTGACCACCTGGCCGGGTATCAACTGTTTTTGAACCCTCCTAATTAACTTTCATTTTTTTTCAGTAGGCACAAAGCCTCATAGGTCTCATAGGCATTGGTCGTCTCATTTAAACCTGTGTTTCTCAAGAGTAGGAGGTCATCTGCGTTCCAGTTGTTTGTGAACCCCTCTCCACCTGTACCAACATAGAAACCCAAAGTTTTCCTTACAACTCTCTCTGTGTTATATCACACGCTGTTTGCCCTTTGGCTTGTCAGCTGTCTCGCATTGCACTTAAAATTGGCGCCATAAAAGCTCCGTACAGAAAACACATTTCATCTGCAAGAGACGTAGATCTTCATGAGTGTCTGCTCATAAAGATTCTACGTCTCTTGCTGACAAGATTCAACTTCATTTACGTCTGTGTTCCGGCCTCATACTAAACTTAAAAGGAGCATTAATTTAAACTAACGTTTCAGTGGCCATGGTGTCACACACGTACACTGAGTAGACTAACATAATAAGTGACATCGCAAACATACCTTGCTGAGGTGTTCAATTTCAAATTACGCCACTTCCTGTTTCTAAAATACGTCATTTCCTGTTTTAGGAAGTGACGTCATTTCCTAATTGTGCTTTTGAAAGCGAGGCTGCCGGTCAAACTGTGCAAAAGGAAGGTCATTTTGGATGACGATGTGTTTGTGTGTGGTGTTTAATTGGTCATTACACACTCAGTGATCTGTGCTAAGGAGAGTGAATAGGACTGAGAGCACAACATTGAATCAGGTTTGACAGCTGAGGAACGCGTCGAGGACTATGACATTGGTTTAGTTTGCGTGCATGTTGCGTGCAGCGGAGTTTGTACTGCGCGTCGACGGAACGGCCACATTCTTAAACTTAAAATCAATATTTTTTTTTCAATTTTTGGTGGAGCACTGAAACATGGATGTGAATGAAATCGATAACAACCAGCCAAAGGCATAGAAGGACATGGGCCCCTGCAACCGCACTGGTTCATGATAGTCTATGCCTCATGCGGATAAAAAGAGAGGACAACGTGAGAGACTGTGTACACGAAGTGGACAAACCGCTGTTCGTAGTTTACATCGGAAACGTTGAATATTGAAAAACGTGACTCCGCGACTGAAGTCAAGCGCTCGGACAACTGACCATGTGAGCAGAAGGCCATCGGGTCGACGTCGACCGCTGTCGGCCGGCGAACGCCCAGGTCGTGCGCGGGCCGACTGCGGCTGACGTGGGCCCGATGACCTTTCGCGTACCGTCCTTGGGGGGGGGGGGGTAGGGGGCGGTTTGGACAAATTTGTGAGTGGTCAGGGTCAGTCACACAATAACACGCCATTAGAACGCAAGTACGGCTTGAACTGAGCAAACTAAATTCTAAAGGGTGCAAATTAAATCTGTGTATGCACACAGTTCAAGAATGCAGCTTTTCTGTGTAAGCCGCCCGTACATTATTTTACACAAAAGGCCATAGTGAGCATATATAGGCCTGCTCTCAGTGATGTAACCCGTGAAGTCCGGATATACTCTAATATGAGATAAATTTGACCATGATATAGTTCAAGGGTGGTGCCAGAATATGTAATCCTGAAATTTTCATGGTCAGTCTATTCGACTCCGAAACTGTGTAGTCTTCGTAGGACATCCCACAATCTGAATCTGAAACCTCAAGTTGATGGTGCGATTCTTGTCAGCTCCAGCCCCCCCCCTCCCTCCCCCCCCACCTCCCTGCAGTTGCAGGGGCCCACGAGAATCTATGCCATTTGTTTAGAATGAAGGCTGTTTTTTTCGCAGCAAAATATGGTCCAGTATGATGAAGAAGTTTCCGGCAGGGCTTTAGTTTCACAGCAATGCAATCTGAGGACCGTTTAAGTTTGTCCAAAAACTCAGTTTGCTTAACCCTTAGTCTGAGAAACGGCAGGAGTTCATCTCGGTCAACAGGAAACATAGATTCTCATTGGTCCCTGCCGCCGAATGGGCTCATGAGACTCTGTGTCTCTTGCATGTGGAAGTCAGAACGAGGGACAGTTTAACTCGTTCAGCGCCAGATTGTGTTTCGTCATTCTTTGTTCGTTCAACACCAAAACGTCCCAGCTTTCCCGTGGATTCAAAGTGGTGTCAACAAGAGGCATAGATCCTCATGAGCCCCCGCAATTGCGGGGGCTCATGAGGATCTATACCTCTTGCAGTTGGGTGGCGTTTAGGGTTTCCTGGCACTGAACGGGTTAAACAAGTTACTGTTGAGAACTGAGTCCAAAGAATGTCTGCAATCCGCTTGAAATAGCTCGGCTGGTAAGGAAACGAAGTACACGCTGCGACTTTCTCTCTTGCGTGTTCTTGCCGAAAGATTTTATTTGCGTAGGAACTAAAGTTGAAACCGCTTATCTGGCTTGTCATCATCAGTTCTGTTATCAAAAAGACGTTGTCTTTGTGTGAGGAATGCGCTTCCCAGTAGGCAAAGGGTCCTCGGGCCCATGGCGGCCGCAGGGGGACCCGCGCACGACTGCGCGCCAGCCCACTGCGGCCGTCGGGGGCCCGAAGGCGTTTCATGCTACTGGGGTGGACTTTCTGTGACAAACACACGGGTGCAGACGGACGAAACTTGTATGACACCCCACACCACACGCACCAGTTATCTCCCACCAAACACGTTATTGCAATGGATGAGTTCTTTATTTTATTTTATTTTATTTTATTTTATTTTATTTTATTTTATTTTATTTTATTTTATTTTATTTTATTTTATTTGCGGGGCATTTACTTTATTGTCTCTCTCCAGTCATTCAATCGGTGGACACCGCCGGGTGTCAGTGACATGAGCAGGTTGTTTGTTTGTTTGTTTGTTCTAAGTAATGTATACATCATTACGCTGATGGGATTTACAAAGTCTACATTCACAACTGAAAGAAGAAATATTTATAATGTTAATATACGTTTAAACCGCCCCACCCCCACCCCCCACCCCCAAGAAAAAATAAAATAAATAAAATAAATCAGAAAAATAAAAAAAGTGAAACTTCCGTTGAGCAAAAGGTCATCGCACCGTCGTCGGCCTCAACATCAGTCGTCGGCCAATTTAAGCCAACAATGGTCCGAGTATCTTTGGTTGGCTTAGCTTTTCCCTGACCACGACATACAGTAGGTACGGAGGCGATAAATCCATTACGAGTGAAACCGACTTCAGCCTGAGAACATTTCGCTAACCGTGGCTTGTCGAGCGAGTCGAAATAAAGGAACAGAAAATTCCTTTCAGCTTAGCCTTCAAGCCGGCTTTTAGTTCCCTCGTGACTCTGGCTCAAAACCTCTCTTAGTACCACTAAGCCATCCTGACAACGCTACATCACGAATCACGGTTGACTGAGATTTCTCTGTGTGGTCATGCATTTGTGGGAAAGTTGACCTGACAAGCATTGATAACTCTTTGCAAGTTACATGTAACAATCTTTAGCTAATCAGCCCAGTAAAGAACATAATGAGACTGAAGAAGACTGTACACATACCAAAGAGAAGTCAGGGGATCTAATGTATGTTCGTCCATCGCTGAGTGATTTCCCACGGTAAGTGTACTGCGCTTGCCTCACTGCTAGTTTATGATTCATAAGAAGAAAACTATATATTCTAACCACTGGATCTAAACGAGTTGAACGCAAACCATTTGAAAGCTAGAAAAACAGTCATCATTGTAACCCAATGATCTCTGCACGAAAAAAGGGAGATAGATATACAAACTCCACATGTAACAGAGCGCTAGGAGACCCAGATTTGTTTAACTCATTACCCCCGAGGTACGAAATACCCACATTTTGGAGTTATCCTCTGAGGAGTGCATTACAATTCAGGAGACAGATCGACCATGATAGTTCAAGGGTGGTGGCAGAATAGCTTGGCGCCTTTAGGTGCCAAGCTATTCCTCCACCACCCTTGAACTATCATGGTGGAACAATATCTTGCTGTGGTGTGTCGCGGGCACAATAAGTTTAAAAAAGACAATTACAACACAACTCATTAACTTTTCGAGTGAAAAAAGTTGCCGCTCTTCCAAGATAATAATATCTAAGGAATCAAAGATAATTTGCGAATTGCGAGTGTCCAGTTTGAAAAGTTTAAAAAATTGTATCGTAATTGTCCTTTTTAACTCATTCAGCCCAAGTACGTATTTCCTGAATTTTGGAAGCGTCATCCAACGACTATGCACCTGTTGCAGGAGATGGATCGACCAAGATAATTCAAGGGTAGTGCAGGATTAGCTAATCTGGCACTACCATTGAATTATCATGGTCGATCCATCTCCTGCAGTTGTGCGTCAGGGCTGAATGGGTTAAAGGCCCACTATCGCCGTAACTGTTGAAAGATACACTTCTGTTACAAACGTATACGAGACGCTACACACAGGTCTAGTTATGGTTCATTTGGACACAGGAGAATCCAGTTCAGCACACGTCGTCTTAATATCAAGTAACCTGACAATGACTCCACTACTTTCTATAATACTGTGCTATTAGTACGAGAAACAGCTACAAATAGTTTGAAACGCTAACGGCTGCACAAAATAAATAAGTGTGATTACGCATGTGCTGTTGTTGCGTGTCCAAACTGCTGTTAAAGTTCATTAGGTGTGTCGACAAGACATAACAAACACAAATGGTGCAGAAACGTTTCTTTCAGATTTAAGCGTAATGGTTTTTTTTAAGCGTGTTTTTTTCTTTGGTGAGATTTTCTTTGTATTTTACGCTCTTGTCAGTCACATTGTTGGTCAGGATTCCAAGTGTGTTTGTTGTTACATCCGAAAGTTGGTTACACGCGATTTACTATATTGAACAAGTGCAGTCGGGACAGGATATGTATGCTTTTTTGGGGTATAATATCCGACATTGTATTAAGTGTAGTTGGTGATTGTAAACGGGCCCCCTGCTTCAGCCGCATCATCTATGCCTGTTGAACTGTTAAAGATGGAAGGCTTTGCAATAGGACTTGTTAAACGATTGAAAACGCTTCCATGACAACGCTTGTAAGTCGCAGTCTCTCGCTAATCACTCATGTAAAGAAAGAACGACGCGACTAATTTCCTTAGTGGTTTTACCCTGATGGACATAACAGACGAAATCAACTACTTCAATAACTCCCTCCATCAGAGGAAATCCGGAACTAAATAGACCACTTTCAAGAGGCATAGATTCTTATAAGCCCCTGCTATGCAGAGGCCCATGAGAATCTATGCCTCTTGCAGAAGGAAGTCGCTGGATGTTGGCCTCTAGTCGGTTTTAGTATCCGTGTGTCATTGTCGGCCAAACACACGCCATCTGAGTCCACGTTTTGGCACTAACGAAGCAAACATCAGTCACCATAGCAACGAAGCGGGTACTTATTATACTAACGACGTGACAGTGGTGTAATGTTCTGTCACAGACTTAGCCACTTTAGCCTGAAGATGAAGATGCAGAAGATAATCAGAAAGCTTTTGGGGGCTCTATTACCAGCAGAATACCTGCAGCCGACTTCGTTTACAGCCAGAACGGATAGATATGACAGAACCCGGCAATAGTTCAAATAACCAAAGTGTTTTTGTGTGTGTGTGTGTGTGTGTGTGTGTGTGTGTGTTTTGTTGTTGTTGTTTGTTTGTTTGTTTTTTGTTTTTTTTCCCAGGGGCCCTGATTCGACCCGAGTTTTTCTGCGAAGATTACTTTGCTTTAGCAAACTTTGGATATTTCATCGATCCCCCCCCCCCTCCTCCCACTCCTATAACTAAAAGCCATAGCGTATCATGGTAACTTCATAAGTGTTTGCTGCATTACAGAATTGGATGTGTTTTTGGGCCGAGCTTGATCGAACTCAAAATGTGAAGAATAGATAAGCTATTCAAGCAGTACCGCTGAACTGTTACGGTCTATCCATCAGCCACAGCCGGTACACAGCCGCTTTCACGGGCGTCTCACTAAGTTTACTTCTGTCAAGTGACGCAGTCATTCGCATAAGAAGACACCACAGCGGGAGATGACATTTCCCAGATAGTTCAAGGGTAGTGCCAGATTAAGCTTGGCGCCTAGAGGCGCCAAGCTTAATCTGGCACTATCCTTGAACTATTTGGGTCGATCCATCGCCTACAGAAGTCTTTACACGTGCCTCTTAACTCATTCTACCCCAGACACGCCACAGCAAGATAAGGATCGACCATGACAGTTCAAAGGTGATGCCAGAATAGCTTGGCGCACAAAGGCCGGCGCCACGCTGTTCTGGCATCACCCTTGAACTATCATGGTCGATCTGTGTCCTGCACTGCAACGCAGTCTTCAGAGGACAACGGCAAAATTTGCGGATTTCGGTGATGGGGTAGAATGAGTTAAAGTTTGCTTCCCTCAAGTCATTAGCACATCCGACAGTCCAGCTGATCGCAGATTTCATGATAGTTCAGAAGACGAAGAGCATCATAGACAAAAAAAAAGGCGGCACTGATGCAGATGTCAGAGCAGGAATCGGTAAAGCCAGAGCAGCCTTTCTCCAGTTGAAAAAAGTGTGGAGTTCAAGCCGGAGAGTTGCCACAACACACCAAAGTCCGGATTTTCAACTCCAGTGTAAAAGCAGTTCTCCTATATGGAGCAGAGACTTGGAGATTGACAAAAACCACAGTCAACAGAGTACAGACCTTCGTGAACAGTTGCCTTAGAAGAATGTTGAAAATCCACTGGCCAGAGAAGATAGCAACGTCAGACTCTGGGAGAGAACAAAGCAGATAACAGCAGAGAATGAAATTGGGCGAAGAAGATGGGGATGGATCGGTCACAGTCTGAGAAAGCCAGCTTCCAGTATCACTAGGCAGGCATTGTCATGGAACCCCCAGGGAAAGACGAGGAAAAGAGGTAGGCCGAGAAACTCCTGGCGTCGAGACCTCCAAACAGACATCAAGAGACTGGGAACCACCTGGAGTAGAATCGAAGGAGAAGCACAGGACAGGAGTTGCTGGAGGTCTCTCGTCGACGGCCTATACCCGGGTAGGGGTGACAGGCATAAGTAAGTAAGTAAGTCAGAAGACGAAGGCCTATCGACCATGATAGTGCAAGGGTGGTGGCCTAGTGGCGCCAGACTATTCTGGCACAATCCGTGCACTGTCGTGGTCGATTGATCTCCTGTCGCGGTCTGTCAAATGACCATTTTGTGGTTAAGTCAGGTGTCGGGAGGGTGGGTGGACAGGGGGAGGGGGGGGGGGTAATTGCGGCTCGCCTCTTAGGATTCATGAGTACAATTGATGTTGCTTGGGTGATAGAGAGCAAATTAGGGGAAAGTGACACAAAGCGGTATAGTTAAACAATGCCATCCTCTAACCCATAACGCCCGGACATGCTACAACAGGATGTGAATCGACAATGATAATTCAAGGGTTGTGTCAGGACAGCTTGGCGCCCGCAGGCCCGGAGGGCTCATGAGGATCTATGCCTCATGGAAATGTTCGGAGTGTTGTTTGCGCTATGGTGACATTTTGTTATCCGTTGTGACTTCGCTCTCGTTTGTTGTTGGGAGTCGTTCGTTGCAAACGAAACCTCATGAATGAGTGGGAGTGTTACTAGTGCTATGCGTATCCTTAGAAACCTGAATAGCAGATCATGTAAGAACGCCATACACAGGATTTATCCAGTGAGACGGATCTTTAATGTACCCTGGGTACCTTTGACTGTGTCAACATTACAATACGCCGTTACTGGGGCGGCCACTGGACCTTCGTGAAATGCTTCTTGTAATTGTGTACTTACACTTTACTGCAATAGAATTGGCGGTGTTTGGCCAGACAAGAAATAAATACAAACATTTAAAGCCTAGCAAATAAACTGATAAAACACAATAAACCGCCTCTTCTGTTTAGATGTGCACACAAATAAATGGCCAAACCATACCAAACCAAACAAAATCAAACCAGCTAAAACCAAAGCACACCTCATACAACAAAAACCGAACCGAACCAAAATAAATCAAACCCAAAACCCAACCCCCAAAACCAGACAAAAACAAAACTGAACTAAAAGCAAAACAATAACATAGCAACAAAATCAGCGAAAAATATTTTGACGTGACACTTTTTCATTTATTAATATTTAATTCAAGGATTCCAAAGTAGGACAGATTATGTCTTCTTTGGTTCATAGTCAAAGACTGAAACGTAGTGATGTTTGGCATTCACGGTGTGCGTTTGACCAGTGACTAGACGCACATTGTAATATCTCATCCAAATTACTCCCCCATTGCCACAACAGCGGAAAGGCGAGTGGGCCAGTTAAGACTTTAAATGCCCTTAGATGCTCTGTTGATATAACACGTCTTCGGCTGTGAACGCCAGGAGATCCCCTTCGTCTCAAAGGCAGATTCAAATGAAGCTTCTTTTTTTTTTTCGGGCAACAGCGGCATTGAAACTTACTAGCCCCTGCCGCATGCATGGGTCTGTAAGGGTTTATGTCTCTTGCAAATGGCAGGTGCGTGTTGACACTCTTATGAGCCCCTGCTTCATGCAGAGCACCTTACTTAGCGAGTGGCGCAGGACTAAGCTCCCTCATGCAAATCCACTGGTCCTTGGTCCTCCTCTCGTGTCTTGAACTGCCACTTACGCAGATTTACCGAACCATGAGTCAAAATATTGGTACAGGGGGCGACATGGAGCTTTTAGTCTACACTAGGCGTACATGTATTACAAGTACCTTGATCAGAGTCAAACGGTACAGTTTGCAGTGATAAATTTCTAAGTTTTCAGTCTGCTTTTGCTTTTCTAATCATTTGGTTCACGTGTTACGGGCTTCGGACACCCCACGCGGTTTTAAACTGTTTATTATTTTTCTAAATAATGATGCAGATTATTTACAAGTACCTCGCTAGCTATTTTGCAATCTTGGTCGCCTAGTACAAATGTACTTGGTCTGGATCGATTCAATGTCCACATTGGTTGTCATCCTCGATTCGCTATCACTGATCGAAGGAGACGACCAGTGTGTACCATTTATTTAAATACGGTGTGCATTTTCCACACGCAAAAACATCTTATTACTTATTTCTTTACCTTTCTAATAATATTCATCTTTTTTTCGGGGAAAAAAAAAAAAGAAAAACATTTGCTGTCATTTCAAATAGTAAAACAGTTACAAGTACACCAGACTAGTAGACTAGTATGACAGCTTGCTTCAGTTACTCAGTTACTCCATGTTGGATGAACCGTTTCTGAAGAAAATTGACCTTGAAAATGGCAACACGCTTTAATGAAAAGGCCACTCTCAAGTGGAATCGAGGTGTTGAGCTGGCCACAGTAACTGGAATTAGTCTTGATGTATGATGTAACAGCAATGTTAAGAACGCTGGATTTCCCAGCGAATCGCGGCGGTCCCAGGCGCAGATGTACTTAAATCGTCTGGGGCCACTTGCATGAAAGAGCTTACTCCTACGCAAGCCGCTAAGCAAGGTGACAACTGACCACACATCTTTAGCCAGTTCCACGAGTGAACTTTGTCGTACGCCAGCCACTGGCGCAGGTACTGACTAAGCTCGTTCATGCAACTCATCCTTGCCATCAATGCTTGCCGCGAGGTTCGATACCGGGTTCGTGCGTTTGACTTTTCTCCTCAGGCTGTACAGGTGCGAAGTTTCGATACCGGGTTCTGGCGTTGGACATTTCTTTTCTGGACAGTCTGAGGTGCTTTCTTCTCAGGCTGGCACTCCGAATCATTTCTTCCCCTCATTAGTTTGGTACCGGTTTCAGGCCACTTTATACATTTCAAACACAGCGATCAACATGTCCGAGAGTGATCTGACCGGGCCTTCGCACCACGTAAAGGTCCGTGTGTGTCTGTGTGGTTTCCTTGTTCAAGTCCTCACATGTCCTAAGAAGACATGCAAGATCCCACCGATATCTATGACTGTGGAGCCGGTTCGCGAATGGAGGTTTGATAAAGGCAATAAAGGCATTTAGCAGTCGCAGAAAACACCTCGGGACAGAAATTAAAACGCCCTCGGACCAGTCACACGGCGACCGACTAAAACCCAGATCGCTCCCACATATAGCAAGACAATTAATTGTCCAGCAAGAGGCATAGATTATCGTGAGAATCTGTGCCTCTTGCAGATGGAAGGATTTTGTGTGGGACCACGCGGTGGCTCCCTAGAGAAATAGTCGAGCAATATTGAGATAGCGTTATACTGCCCCTATGATGATGTAACTATCCTTCAAACCATCTGCTCAATGGTGACGTACTGGTCAAGGGTACCCTTAATAAATGACTGTCAGTTCCTGTTGCTACTCGAAGAGGCACATGCTCGTGGTGTGGTCTCTATTTTAAGGATATATTGCTCAGTGGTTCCATAATTATGAACAATGTCACCAGAAACCTTAGCAAGTATTTAAAATGTAATATTCTGACGAGCTAAAACAAAGAAACAAATAAAGAAACAAACAAAGAAACAAACGAAAGAAAAAAGGTAGCTTTTTGGAATCATCAGAAACACTAGAGTTTCAGATGATTCAAAGCAATGTTGCATTTCTTTGCTCCTCAGTATAGCTGGTCATTTCGTGTACATGTATCTATTGGGTGAAATTTATTGCTTTTTAGTGTTTGTTTTTAGTGTCTAAAAATGAAATGTAATAATTGCCGCCCCTTTCAGATTCACCAGTTAACGACAGCATGAGCTCACACGGCGAATGTTTATTGTACATTGAAAGGCTAAGTGAGTAACACGCCGGGATGGTTGGGCAGTGATCATTCGCATTCAGTCCTTATTCACATAAGTTAGCCGGTCTTACGATTTTGGCCCTTAAGGGTTGAACATTCGTAGGTCCAAAATCACAGACCTGCACACTATATTCGTTCGCAAGGTCCAGAATCACAGACCAGCGTTGCGTGACCCGCCGGACCAACTTGTGAAGTGGTCAGCCGCGTAGAATATTTACGACAGTGTGTTATTGACTGATGTCAGATAACGAGAGGGATGTAACACCTGATATACCACGCTGCCCTTTTGATTGTACAGCACAGGTGGAGAAATTTCGTTTAGAAAAGCACTGTGCGCAAAAGGTTATCGGGCGGACGTAAGCCGCTGCTGGCCTGCGCATGCTGGCCAGCAGTGGCCTACGCCGACCCGATAGCGTTTTGCTTACTAGGACAGTAATGACCGCGGACTGTCAAAGGTCTTTGAAGTCAGGCGAAATCTGACGAATGCTAGTTTATTGGTATCGTTATGGGTGCGGCCTAGCCCGGTATTTGAATAGGAGTGGCACATACGTTAGCGCTTTATTTTAACTCTTACATACATCTTTCAAATGTAAATCTTTCCCGTCACAGACGAAAACTAGCCTAAGTAACTGTTATAAAATGTATTTGCAACATGAAAAACGGACAACTGGACCTTTGTACAATCAAACGTTAAACGGCCTTTCAACTGAAGTTAGTTAAAATGTGTCGTATGTCAGTTTATTGCCTTACGGTTGATCGGGCTTCAATCGGACAATTTTGAGAGAGCTTGTTTGCGAAGCAGGTTTCCCACAGATTTAGTCAGTTAGCACATAACATGAAGTCTGAAAAAGAGCAAACTATAAAATAACAGGCAACAACTCATAAGAACGGGAGACGGATCGACACTGTTGTCTCTCGAGTATATTTGCTTTAACTGGAGTTACTTGGCGTTTTTGATTGCTGCCGTGCTGACTGATGTTGCAACACCTTTGAGCTGGCATACTCCATTGGTGATTTAGTGCTAGGCCTTCAGTGGAAGTGATTGCGGGTCGAAACCAGCGAAAGCTGGAAGTCATTTCCTTGTTGAACTATTGAATCGAATCCTTGGAAGTGAAAAGGTTGTCTTATCACAAAACAAAAAACACAAAAAACGCAACAGGAACCATTAGTGCATTTCCCTGAAGGCCCGGGAGTCTGATGCATGTATGAGCTTAGTCCTGCGCCAGTCCACTCATGCAACTGGCTAAAGATGTGTGGTCAGTTGTCAATCTCAAAGAAGGTGTCCATTTTGATCAGGTTAATTTTTTGTACTGTCACACACGCGGAATTTAACTCTTTCAGCCCCAAGGTCCCATTTCTCAATTTTTGGAGATGTTGCCTAACGACTATGTACCAGATACAGGAGATGGATTGACCAGGATTCAAGGGTAGTGCCAGATTAGCTTGGCGCCCGCCTGTCGGCGCCACTAGCTAAACTGGCACTATCCCTTGAATTATCATGGTCAATCCATTTCCTGCTGTAGGGACTCGCGGCTAAATGGGTTAGCAAACAAACCCTCTAAAAAGCTAAAGGTCCTCCGGCCGACATCGGTCGGCTTTAGTTAACTCGGGTCGTATACGGGCCGACTAAAGCTGATGCCGGCCTAAAGACCTTTTGAGAGTTCATAAGAGTGGAATATGCACAGTTCTGTCCCGGCTACTGAAGACGGGTAATCACGATAGCTCAATGATGGCGAGTGATTATCTTTGCTCCTACACGCCAGTTCACAGGCGCCAGGAGAGTTCAAAATATTGACCAAAGGCACCTAGCTACTTCAGGCACAACGCTTAGGCTACTATTGTCAACTACAGACGTAACTACTCAACCAATACCCTAGATTTGTATCATGGTCGACACATCCGGACTCACTCTGGCCGACCTTCCCTAAAAGTGCCAAAGCGTAAGGGTTGATGAAAGGTCATGCATTTCTTGCTGACAATTACCGCTGGGACAGCCTAATGGGTTAACTAAAGCTCTGACAAAAGAGGTATTTCAGCATGGGGTCAGGTCAAAGGGGGCGTGGTCTAATTAACTTTGGTCCTCAAAAGAAAACTTTTTTTTTTCACTACAGGCTAACTAGTCACAGGCTGATGCATCAACATCCTTTCATCCCTGAGGAAACGGATATAAATGAGACAGATTTATATTGTCAAGATTCATAGGTCTTTATGAGCTCTTGACGAGCTCATGAGGATCTATGCCTCATGCTGATGGGATGATTTTTGTAGTTTGAAAGGACAAGTATACGCTGCTTGTGAGTGATGGAGCTGATGTGGTGAATGCACGCGTAGTTTTACTCTGTGGGGAGCTTGGAGGCTGATGTCCAGATAGTGTCCGCTACAATGCAAGTTTATATTAGCCCCTTTCATTCTGATACACTACCCGGCTCTTGAAATTAATCTGACTATCACAAGTCAAGGATGGTTCAGAATAGCTTGGCGTGGTAGGCGCCAAGCTATTCTGGCACCACGTTTGATCTAGCTCCTAATCTGTAATGTAGCCTTCATAGGACAATAAGCGATTAAAAAAAATCAGCCTCATGATGTAATGGGTTAAGGGCGGTCGCTAAAAACAGTTTCTGCTGTAAAAGAAAGTTTTCTTCTGTCGCTTTGGTACTGACAAAAGCCTTTGCTTCGATAACGATACCAGCAAAAATTCATTCCAGCGCCGTAACAAATTAAATGTCCTTGTCATGTGAACATCTGTATTAGTTTGTGTTTTTATTTTGTTGTCGTTAGCCGCTTGGTTGACGGGTTAGTTGTTTTGTTGGTTGCATGACTTTTTTTTTCTTCTCTTTTTGTGTGCATAATATTATTCTAAACTTCAACATTGTGACCAGATATGTGAAGCAGGCTGCACAAATTTCTCCCGATTCAAAAAGACATGTTTGGTTAGGCACCATGTATTTATCTTTTCAAAGCACATTCGATAGGAAATTACGGCAGACATATTGCAGACTTGAAAAATGAAAGAGAACTATTTTTTAAAAGGCCATTTAAATGGTCTTGCGATAGCACAATCCGTCAGAAAGAACTTTTCATCTTTAAGAGACAGATTATCGTGAGCTTCTGCTGCTGCAGGAGCTCATGAGAATCTATGCCTCTTGCTAGCTTTCCTTTTGCACTTTGCACTAGCTGTTCCTCAGAAGGAGAGTTATCGGGAGCTTTAAGCTTACGACTGGACAGCAAATGAAAGATGGGATAGAGAAAAGTGTTTCAAGTGCAGGGACACTTAACGTTCCGCTTTCACGTCGTGCCGCCACCCCAAATGAAACCCTTATTTTGAGGAACCTATGCAGCCTGCACTTTCTTACTAAGCAAGAGGCATAGATTTTCATCAGCCCCTGCAGTCGCAGGGGCTCATGAGAATCTATGCCTCCTGCAGATTGAATGAGGTGACTGAACCGAGGGACTGTTACTGACTTATTAGACAGTAGTAAAAGACGTCGGCATTCCTTATCAGCATGGCGGAAGAGTGTGATGGATTAGCACCCTTGGTTGACAAGGAGTTGTTGGCCCTTTGACCTGATGTATGCCCCGTACCCTGATTTACCTGATCTGACTGAAAAGTGCGTGGCTTGCTTAACGCCAGCAACCCTTGACTTGGAGATAATCATCTCCTCAGGTTCGTTTTGAGATTTACTGTGAGATGCCTTGTGCTACTTGCTATGCGTTGAATCAACCAAAAATACCGAATGATTCTAGATATGCTCCCACGTCACATTAACCCCTTCACTGCCAGTAGTCGCAGATTGTGTTTTGAAATAGTTGTAAAATCCATCGGAAATATACCCCCACACGTCAAAGGGGCACGGATTCAAAGTGGTTTCAGCAAAGATGCATAGATCCTTATGCAGCCCCGCGGGTGCTTTTGAGTTTTTTTTTTCTTTTCTGGGCAGTGAATCTGTGCCTGGTTAATTTGATTCAGACCATTCCATCGCACCATACAAGTATTTGCATGAAAACGTTAGAAATGTTTTAGTGGTCCAGTTTCTTAACCCATTCAGCCCTGACGCACTACAGTAGGAGATGAGTCGACCATGATAATTCCAGGGTAGTGCCAGATCAGCTTGGCGCCTTTCGGCTCAAAACTAATCTGGCACTGCCCTTGAATTATCATGGTCGATCCATCTCCTGCAACTGGTGCATAGTCGTTAGATGACGCCTCCAAAATTTGGGAAATACGTGCGTCGGGCTGAATGAGTTAAACTGGTACGTTATTTTCCCCTGCGAACAAGTCACTATGTGTCATCTTTATTTGTGGACATCCTCTAATAAACTTTCGGGGTGACTCGTTTACTGTTCCTACCACCCTCAGCCCAGTCCCTCACCATCACCTTCCATCTATAAGAAGTATAGATTCTCATGAGCCCCTGCAAACACAGGGGCTCATGAGAATCTATGCTTCTTTTATGTCTCATTTTACTCACATCTTTGCTCTTCATACATTGGAAGTTATCGCAAATACAGCCAGGGACTACGCCCCCACCCACCACCCCCACCTCCCTCCCTCGCCTACACCATCAGAATAATGGAAAGAGCCATTCCATTTAATGACCGAGTCCCTTCCAGCGGGTCCGCCCAAACTAATAGACAAAACTGCCCTGTGGGCAAAGATAAAAATGGACCATGGGGAAGTCCGGCTTTCAACTACGTTGCACCAAGCAAAGTTTTTGACTTGACCTTATTGCCAACTTATAACTGCACTGAACAACGTCGAGCAGCAGACCCATTGAAAACTGTCGCGAAAAAATCAGGGACAAAAATAAGCTACGTGCATTTGAGAAGATGGAAGAAGGAGTTTAATTTCACTTTCCAACAACAAAACAATAACCACGATGACCAGTAATTAGGCTTACAACGAACTGTAAAAGTAAGTGTAGGTCGGTCTAAGGTCGAAAGTGTACAAGTCAGAAAGTTACATCCTTAAAATGACAGACCAGCACGCGAGTACAACCCTTTGACCCCTTCACCGCCGAGAAAAAGAATGAATACCACCCAACAGCAAGAGGTGCAGATCTTCATGAGCCGTTCCGCAGTTGTTTTTGGGGCTGATGAAGATCTTTGCCTATTCTTGCTGAAACCACTTTGTGTCCATGCTTTTTGGAAAGCTTGGAATCTTTGGCGTTGAATTACAATGATTTCAATAACGGCGTCAGCTGGTAGTGAAGGGGTTAAAACTTCACTTGTGTGCTGGTACGTGACTGAATGAGAATTTATAAAAAAAAACACAGAAAAACACACACATTAACTTATTCGAGACGTGCCGCCTCCGGATACGCGGCATAAGCCGCGTATCCGGATGTGGCACGTCTCGAATGAGTTAACTCATTCATTACGGGAACACAAGAGGCATATATCCTAAGCAGGGGGGGGGGGGAAGGGGGGGAGGGGGAGCTGGGGGGGGGGGTGGTGGGGTGGGGTGGGGTGGTGGGGGTGGGGGTGGGGGGGGGGTCATGTGGAGCTGTCTCTTGCTGACCCCACTTTCTATCAATGTTCCTTGGACGGATGATGATCTTTTGCGTTAACTCATTGTGCCCGAGGTACGAAATACCCACAGTTTGGAGTTATCCTCTGAGGACTGCGTTACAATTCAGGAGATAGATCGACCATGATAGTTCAAGGGTCAGTGGTGGCAGAATAGCTACCACCCTTGAACTAGCATGGTCGAGCCATATCTTGTTGTGGTGTGTTACGGCAGAATGAGTTAAAATGAGAACGATTTCAGAAACCCATTGTATAAAAATGCAAATTTCCCTTTTCTTTAAAAAAAAAAAATGGACATACTAGCTTTTTGCCAAATACATTTGTTAGTGGGCCTACTAAAAAGGAAAAAAGCAACCAGAGTTTCAGTCTTCGACTGAGAGTGGAAGGTGCCCGACAGCAGTATACTGGCCATCATAAAGACAAACTCGATAACCCGAGCCACGGCCCCGTCAGCAAAAGATCCTCTGGGCGATCTCGGCCACAGTTGGCCTGCCCTCTGCACGTGCTCAGGACAACTGCGGCCGACATCGCCCCGAGGATATTTTGCGCGTCGATCAGGAGGACCTGAGGCTATAATTTCTTTTCCAATATCAATGGACTTAACGTCACGTATTGGTCATTCCAGTCCGGACTGCTTTCAACCCCAGCTAGCCCTGTTTCTTCTGAGAGACAGTTAGAGCCGATCCATATCAGGAAATGGACACTCATTCTCACATACTTCTTGTAGCTGCAGGAGCTCAAGAGCGTCTGTGTTTTTTTGCAGATGAAAGAATTGTCAGAGGGAACGATCACAGTGATGATATCTTGAGGCTAAAGTGCAGTCCCACTACGAGCATCTTCCACCTGCCGGAGACATAAACCATCATGTGTCCGAGCTAACCGGAAAAGGCAAACAACCCGTTTTGTTTCTCTGCAAGAGGCATAGATTCTCATGATAATAATAATAATAATAATTACGGTATTTATAATGCGCTTATCTTATAATAATTATAACTCTAAGCGCGCACTCACAACTCGCACACGCATGCGCACGCTTTAGACAATGATCTCTTGCACTCAAAGGGGCTCGTGAGAATCTATGTCAGTCGCTTGCGAGAAAGGATACTGTGCAACTGACAGAACGTTTTAGAAGTTGTCATCGGTGATTGTCAAAGAATCATGAGATGTGATGCAAAGTTCATAAGTACATGTATGTTGTTGTTGTTGGTGGTGTTTTTTTGTTTGTTTGTTTGTTGTTTCTTTGTTTTTTTTAACCTTACAGCGTTGTGTGCCAGTCTGCGATTTTGGCAAAATCACATTGGGGGCTTGAGTGGTCTTAGTCCTGCGCCAGCCACTAAGCAAGGTGCTCCTTGCTTAGTTGCTGACGCAGGACTAAGCTCACTCATGCAACTGGACCCAGCACACACAAATGACTGCACGTTTGATTTTTTGGGATGTGGGTCTGGAAACATGCACATTTATGCCTCACCTTCTCAGGTCTCAGAACAGGTTATCCAGGGTTGCGGCAACGACTGATGTCTTCGGGACAAAATTGATGGAAGTGGTCAATAAGAGGTTGTTGGTCAACTATTTCGAGTGCTCTTGGCACTAAAGTCCTCTTGAACGAAGCAGATTTACCGGTGTTGTGACACTTATACACACGTGTGTGTTGCCAGTGTCCATAAAAGGTTATGCCTCTGGCTGTCGGTAACGCTGTTTGTTGAGGTGATTCCTGCAGGAATCACATCGACAAAAAGTGTTTCCGACAGTCGAAGTTTTAAATATTTTCTCGGAGAGCATTAACCCTTATTATTCGGAATACACCAGTGTGTGAAATAAGTTTGACTAAAATAGTTAAAGGGTAGTGCCAGAATAGCTTGGCCCCTGACTAAAGCCATTGTTCTGTATCCTTATCTGTAAGTACTATAATGTAGCTTGTAGTTTCCATATATGGAGTGTACAAATTTGAAGATTTTAGCCTCAGTATGATATGGGTTAATAAATGTCAAATTGTTTTAAATTTTTATCACAGTCACTAGTCTTGATTTATTCTTCGTGGGTCAGTTTTAGGATTTCGCGCCGAGCAAGCTACTAACTCCATCTGACGGCGGATGCGGAGTGGTATGCGGCATGAAACTGATGAACAGAACTGGTGAAAAAGCTGTGCTTAAATGCAGGTCTAGAGATAGTTTCAAATGCTCAATACAATGTATTGAAAAAGTCTGTATCAAATATGGACTTGTCGTCGTCTTTTCTACCTTCGTGACAGTGACTTCCGAAATCACTAGAACTGACGTCCACCTACGCACGTATAAAACAGTAAATATCACGAAAAAATCCAACTTGATATCATGAAAACAGATTTTTTAAAAACCAAAATGAAACAAACGTGTTCAGAAGTTTTTTCTTTAGCAGAAATCGGAGCATCACTGTAATTTTCCTATCATAATTTCAACATTCAACATGTACAGACAGACATAAATTGCATGAAAATACACCGTCTTTATTTGCCTTCATAAGCCAGGGCTGCTGTGTGACTGGTGAGAAAGCAGAAATATTGTAACTTAACGCTGATGTTCTGAACAGAACTACTCTTTAAAAAAAAAAAAAACTTTTCTAGGAGATTTCTGAACTTCTAAGTAATTGCCTCCTTCCCAGTTCCCCGCACATTTCTACACGTACAAACAAAATTTGTCGTGAAAATTTCATTCACAAGAACGTTTTCGCAGCAGGGGACGTGTAATTTCGTCCTCCGCGCTCATTCATTATAAGAAAGGGTCACAATGTCAAAGGTCAGATGTCACCTTTGGTGTCTGGATGTTTTGTCGTCCAACTGTAATGTCCTGCTGATCTTTTGGAAGTTTGGAAGTTTTTCGGTCAGGCCTCTTTACATCTGCAAGAGGCATAGATTTTCATGAGCCACTGCTGGATCAGGGGCTCATGAAAATTTATGCCTCTTGTATCGGACACTTCCTGTTTACATCTTTCCTTATGCCAGGATCTCAGAGTAGATTCACTCAAGAATACTTCAATATCTTTACATAAACGGCATCCTTCTGATAAAGGCATAGATCTTCATAAACCTTTATCCTCTTGGGATTAATGGGAGTCCATTTGTGTCCGCGCGCATTTACGTCCGCGTTCCTTAAGAGAGAGGCAGTGGGATTCTAGTCTGTATTCGACTTGCTCTGCAGGAGGCTGTCGGTAGATTAGAGGGAAATCCGGTATGTCCAGGTTTGAGCCTTTAGAATGATTTTCCCTTCACCATCTTTGTTCTGTAATTTGTGGACGCTACAGAGATAGTGAATAAACGTACAAAACATAAAGCTGTTGAAGAGGATGACGGAATGAAGAAATATTTGAGCCTGAGAACCGTACGGTCCAACATCATGAGCGTGGCGAAGGAATTTGATAAACACTTGTGTGGGTGTTTTTTTTTAATTGTTGTGTTTTTGGTGGTGATGGTGGTGGTGTTTGTTTGTTTTTGGTTTGTTTTGTTTTGTTTTCGCGTGTTTTTGTTTGTGTATTGTTGTTGTTGCTGTTTTTGCTGTTTTGTAGTTTGTTTGTGGTTTTTTTATGGGGGTGGGGGTTGGGGGTGGGGGGTTGGGGGTATGGGGTGTGGGGGGGGGGGGGTGATTTAATACGAGGAAATTTTCAAAGATATCACGAGCAATTGTTCCAAACTCTGTTTAAAATGTAACCATTGAATATCCTATTAAAACCAACTGATTGAGACAAAACTAATGATATAAATGCCCATGATATTTACTTAACGCCATTGCAATGTCAATAGGAGCACGACAGGCAAACTGTTACAACATATAATTTTGATTATTGAGTTTCCTGTCATAGTACTGCTTCTCGTGTATTGTGATTTGAAATAAATCTTGTTTGGTTGTTTTGCTTTTGTTTTTGTCCGTCTAATAGCACAATGGAACGAAAAGGCAGTAAACAAACTTCTGGTTTGCCAGTCTTATGCACAAGCACGCAGTATTGTCAGTTCATGTGGTGTGGCAAAACGGTTGTAGGCTAATGCGAGTAGATTCTGTCCACATTTTGTTGCCTTCAGTAGCAGCTAGACCGATCGATTATCTCAAAGATCTCTTGTCGTGTTTGATCGGAATTGACCATGCATGCATTTCAGGGCTGGAAGAGCGAAATGACCAGCTGTTCTTCAAGTCTGCTACCTCGGTCCATCCTGTCAAACGATATTCAGCCAAGCGTGTACGCCTGTGCGCAAAGGTCCATCGGACCGATGTCGGCAGGAGTTGGCCCGCGCACAGTTGTGCGCGGGCCAACTGTGGCCGACGTAGGCCCAGTAGCCTTTTGCGCGCTGGGTTTGATGGCCGGTCTTGAAAACAGACTTCTAGGCTTTACTAGTTCAGCAACAGTTGAAGTACTACGTGGGAAATTACACTGGTGGTCCTCTTCGGTTCGCAGGTCCTGATCATCATCGGTAGATAGTCGAGGGAGGCAACCAATGTGAGTGAGAAATATGCCGCACAGACCGATCTGCATCGGAACTACTCTGGGATGGTCAAAACATACTTCTTTACTGAACAGTCCACTGCCACGGTCATCGTGTTAGAAATGGGGGCGCGTATGTTGCCGGCTGCGACGACTGACCATGGATGATGTTTTTAACCTGTTAAACCTTGAGGGACAAACTCTGTGCTGGTACAAGGACGTAGATTGAGCGTGACTGCTGAAGGGTAGTGCCTCAGTAGAGCTAGGTCCCAGATCAGTCATACAATGGCATCAGATTACAGATAAACACCTCGTGTTAAACTGTTCCACCCCTTCACTGACTGCCTAGAAAAACTGAACACCACCCAATCGCAAGAGGCATAGATCCTCAATAGCCCCCGCAACTGCGGGGGCACATGAGGATCTATGCCTCTTGCTGAAAACACTTTGTGTCCATGTGCCTTGGACGGATATTTGACTTTGTCTGATTTTACGTTGATTTTAACACATTCAGCCCATGCGCCCTACAGCAGGAGATGGGTCAACCATGATAATTCAAGGGTAGTGCCAGATTGGCTTGGCGCCTGTCGGCGCCAAGCTAATCTGGCACTGCCCTTGAATTATCATGGTCGATCCATCTCCTACATCTGGTGCATATTCATTAGATGACATCTCCAAAATTTGGGAAATACGACTGTCGGGCTGAACGAGTTAAGAGCGTCACAGTCCGCGTCCACTGGTGATGAAGGGTTTCAGAAATGCTCGACTGGAGAGGGCAACAGCGATGAAGGTCCTGACTGATGAGAAGTGACCGTGGTTCATGGACCGAAGGGACCATCTGTTTGTCGTGTCTCAACCAGGTAACAGAACCCTGTTTGATCTGCCTGCTTTCTCCATGGCGACCTCATAGAAGGGCCTCAGCGCTCAAAGGGCATTGCTGTGTGTGTGGTCTCCATTCATACCTGCACGAAGCCAGCATGCATAGATTATTTTCAAAACAGACTTACTTGATCTTTTTCTTTTCATTAGAGAATTCACATGCTATACACGCAGACATCTTCACAAGAAAACAGAAAGATAAGCAAACACATTGATTGACTTCAGGTCAAAAACATTTAACCTATTTGAATGGTGTCTGTTTGCCAGATTTGTTTATCTCAAATATGTTAGTACGTTGCTCGTCGTTCAAACTGCTTGGCTGATTTAGTAAGTGTAAGTGTACGCACTGACACAATATATATGAGCTGTTTAACCGACCCTTCGCTGCTAGATTGTGTTTCCTGAAATCTTTGTAAATTCAGCGTCAAAGACATACAGCCGCCAACGAAACATGGATAGAAAGCGGTTTCTGCAAGAGGCATAGATCCTCGTGAGCCCCCGCAACTACGGGGGCTCATGAGGATCTATGTCTCTTGCATTGAGATTGCGTTCTAATGTCTTTCGCGGTTGGGTGGTGGTCAATTTTTTCTCTTCAGCGAATGGGCTAGTTGGAACACACCTGCGTCTTCATTCACATTAGCATTAGGTTAAATACTTGAAAACATTTTTCTTTTTCAATTTGAATTCTTTATTTTTGTAACCGGCAAACACTTTTCTCAGCCGTCTTAAAAACAGTCAGCCAGTAGAGTTCTTTCTGGTTTGTTTTTTTTTCTTCACCTGGGCGTGTTTCGCAGTCGATCTTCTTTATAAAACGAACGTTTGTCCTCTTGAACTGTCTATCGCAAATAAACAACTATCTCCTTTCATGTGACCGAGTCATTTCTGAGTCGGCTTTTCCGGTGGTTTGTCCGGCTTTGGGGAATTTAATCACGCTATTATGTACGGAGGGCAGCGAAATGCATCCATTTGGCTCAAGTGCTTTCATAACTATAGAAGAAAGCCTGTCATCTTTGGCCATTGTCGAGAGGAAACGGGATAGTTTCTTCAGAGACCGTGGCAATGTTTGCTCTCTTGAAAGAGTATACACACAGGTTTGCACGCTCAGTCTTGACTAACACACTGTGGAGGACGTGCTGCCGACTGATATGTAAAGTCAGCAAGAGGTATAGATTCTCACGAGCCCCTGCTGTCGCAGGGGCTCATGAGAATATATGAGTGCCTCTTGCGGATGTGAGGTTGTTGATGAGGGGGATACAGAGTATACACAAAGTTTGTTCGCTGAAAAGGGAAAACTGGCCGCTATGCTAAGTAGAGTGAGCTAATTGATAATTTGAGAAACTCGTTTCTTTCCCTCCAAACATATAAAGACAGACCTGCAGTGAATTCCCGATAGTTGCTCAGAGGAACACAGAATTACAAACACAGTTGAATCTGTGAGGGGGACGGAGCTATGAGGTATTTTCCATTTGATTTCATATTGTAAATCACGTACATGAAATGTAGTATTTGATCCCCCGTAACGATCGCTATCATAACGCTCGTTCTGTTTCACAGAAGTTCCGCTGCAAACAAATTTCCCATCTTGGGACAATAAAGGTATTTTTATTCGTATTCGTATAATGTTTACTATTTACGAATCACATAACGTTTAGTCACGATTCACAAAGACCAAATTAGGTTAGTCACATATAACGACTTTCACCAACGTTAACACCAGCCCCTCCCTTATTTGTGTATCTCTCGCATCATCTTTGTGATCCTTACTTCCAACAGTCACACATCTGCGGATATTATGCTGTACTGATGAGAATTTATATCGCCAAGAGACAGACAGAGCTTCGCTGAACCACTGTTGACATTCACGAACAGAAAAAGAAAGCATCGTTTTAATCTTTAGAGGTACATATATGCACTAGCATCCTCAATCTGATGATTAAATGGACCCGCCATCTGCCAGCACGAGACATAGATTCTCATGAGCCCCTGCGGACGCAGGGAATGATGAGACTCTATGCCGCTTGCAGATGGATTCTGGATGGCCGAAGGACTTAAAAGTGATTTTTTAAAATTTATTTTTATTTTTTATTTATTTACTTTTAATATCCCCAACATGAAGGACTTAATTAAGCTGGAACTTTCAAGCAAGATGCATCGATTCTCATGAGCCCCATGCATCCGCAGAGAGGCTCATGAGAATCTATGCCTCTTCCATCTGGAAGCTGGATGCGTGACTGAGAGACTGAAAGTTTGATATAGAGCAACGGAAAGTGTACCCAACCTGACAAAGAATCCCCAATGCGGCTCTTTGGGCCCCTGTTTGCAGACCTTTATGTATTTGCAGGTCAGATGGGGGAGATACAGCACGGCCGCCTTCGCATAACTGGTACAAATATTGTTCACTTTGCATGTACTTTCTAAAGTTTAACCCCTTTGCTGCCCGGCAGTGTTTAAAAAAAAATTGCTTGTGTAAAACGACTGCACGCAGTTTTGACCGACATGCGCGTGAAGAAGACAATAAAAATGCGACACAGATAAAAGATGACAGAAAGAACATGGGACTAACAAGAAACATAAATCCTCATGAGCCCCCGCGAGAGCGGGGGCTCATGAGGGTTTATGTTTCTTGAAGTTCCGGCAGTTACGGAGTTAACCCCAAAATAATACTCTCAATTGAACTTTGAACAACAGGAACTGATCTCGTGCAGCATGTAAGAAGCATAGATCCTCATGAGCCCCTTGCGACGACTTCACGGGCTTATGTGAATCCATGTCTCTTGCAGATGGAAGGATGTGGCACAGGGACTGTTTAGATTACTTCAGACCAAGGTCTGCGTTACCCCTGAGCTATCACGTACGCAGAGACATTCGTCCCGTGACGAGCTGGTTACTTCGGCGTTTGACTACGAAATCACGACCAAAAAGATGAGTGGTAAAGCCTGTGAAATGCAGGGAATAACCCAACGAAGAAAGAAACACGCTTAGAAAAGACATTTTCAATATAATCAATATTTCGGGTAAAAGTTTTCTTCTTTTTTTTTTTCCAAATAAACCCTACAAACAAACAAGTATACGAGACCGAACTAGAACTATGATCATTGGTCGATAATAAACAATTCTCTCCCCTGTTATTGTTGTTGTTGTTGTTGCTTACTTCGTAAACAAGTACACGATTCGCTACTTATCTGTCAGTGTGAAGAGGGTAGCGAATTCTGGAGTTTATTATATATTGACGTGCAAAAGAAATGGGACATTTTTGGAATCCGATTTAGTGTTTCCGATGATACCAAAAAAGTCGCATTTCTTTTGCTCGTCAATATATATATATATATATATATATAGCCTTGAGTAAAGTTGACACCATCAGGCATAACAAATCAAAATTCCAAAACAAACAGGATGTTCTCCTTGCAAAACACTTCATTTTCTGACATTAACAGCCGCTACGCTCAAGTGAAGATGTATTGGTTACGCTTGGATGAAATGATAATTATTTTTTAAAGAGCCATTTGAACACGGAAAAGATGTGTTGGTTACGCTTGAATAAAACAGTTACTTATTTCATCTTATCTTATCTCAGTTTACTTTAGTTTAGTTGATGATGATGATGATGTGAATTATTATTATTATTATTATTTTATTATTATTATTATTATTATTATTATTATTATTATTATTATTATTATTATTATTATTATTATTATTATTATTAAACCACTCGTTTTCAGAAGAGCTTTTATCCCTTGGCTGTTCAGGCCCTGTCTAATGTGGCTGTGGTATGATTTAATTCGGCAGATTGACTTAAAGTCCATCATTAGAATTACCTACAGCCTATCTTAGTTGTTTATAGTTCTTTATATGTTCTATCAACCTCTTCTCAAACAGGATATACAGTTTTAAGAATGAATATGAATGTAGCTAATCTGTTTTCGCTGCGGCCTCACTTGGCGGTCTTTGTTGTCATATATGTTTATTATGCTATAGGTTTATTTTACTTCACTTATTTAGATGCGTGTGCACACTTAGTAGAATGACTGCTATACATATGTGTGTTTTGTTATTTTAGATTCTGCTTGTTTGTGATGTATGTATGTTTTATGTGTTGATGGTCAAATGGACGCTCGTCAGCTATGCCGCCAAAAAATTCCTAATGTTTATGCATATGGCAATAAAGTTTATCTTATCTTATCTTATCTTATCTTATCTTATCTTATCGTATCTTATTATTATTATTATTATTATTATTATTATTATTATTATTATTATTATTATTATTATTATTATTATTATATTGTATGTGTGTGTCTGTGTGTGCGTGTGTGTGCGTGGTTTGTGTGTGTGTGTGTGTGTGTCTGTGTCTGTGTGTGTGATGGTGTGTGTGTGTCTGTGTATGTGTGTGTGAGTGTGTGATGGTGTGTGTGTGTGTGTGTGTGTGTGTGTAGAGAGTGTGTGTGAGAGTGTGTGTGTGTGTGTGTGTTGTGTGTGTGTGTGTGTGTGTGTGTGTGTGTGTGTGTGTGTGTGTGTGTGTGTGTGTGTGTGTGTGTGTGTGTGTGTGTGTGTGTGTGTTTACAGCTCGTACTAAGAAGAGGAATGGTTGATCTCTGGTGTTCATTAGTAAATGTAGCATGCATAACGTTTTTTTTTTTTTTTTTTTTTTTTAAACCACGAAGGTGGTTTTAGTATCTAAATACTGATGCCCCCTTCCCCCCTTCCCCCTAACTTAATCGTCAACCCCCCCCCATTTCCCACTCTATACCTTAACTCATTCGCGGCCAGCCGCATCCGGATGCGGCTGGCCGCGAATGAGTTAACCCTCAAAAGTCATCACATTTTCCATTAGTATAACCCTTTCACTTCCAGTGGATTATGTTTTGTAATTATTGTAAATTGAATGTCACAGATCCTCAACCGTCACAGGACAAAAACAAAACCCAAATTGGTCTCAGCAAGAGGCATAGATCCTCATGAGCCCCCTCAGCTGCGAGGGCTCATGAAGATCTATCCATCTTCCATTTGGCTGGTGAACAAGTTTATTTTTTCGGCAATGAATGGCCGGGTTAAATATGATTAATTGCGTTTTGCTTGTGCGACTGATATTCCGTGATGAAATAAAATTATTTAAAAAAAATCATTAACAGAAAACGAAAAAAGAAACCTGAATGTCTTCTACTCTGCTTTCGCCCCCCGCTCAAAGTAGTCATACCTTATACGCGTTTCACTATTTGCGTTTTCTTTCTTTTTTTTTCCCCTTCCGGTGAAACATGCAAAGACAATCACATGCACACAAAACAATTCTTTAAATTCCTATTGACTCGATTACCGTGGAAAGTAACAACAACAACAAAAAAAAACAAGGCTAATCAAAAGAACTTTTTTTCATTGACGAAAAAAAAAAAAGAGAAAAAAAAACCACACCCATCTGCAAGTGACATAGATCTTCATGAGCACCCGCAGTTACGGGGGCTCATGAGATTCTACGCCTCTTGCTGAAACCACTTTGTATCATGTTCCTTTGACGGCTGGGGCTCTTTCACATCGACTTTACAATTATTTTAAAAACACAGTCATAGTCTACTGAAGGGGTTAATTAATGCACTCACTAATGGAAACTGCAAAGTCCACCTAGCTGCAAAAGAATTAAAACCTCGACCACACACATTAGAGAGTGAGGGGACGAGGGGGGGGGGGGGGGGGGAGGCGAACTCATGAAGTTCTTTGCCTCCTTCCTCGGGTTGACCTTATTTTATAAAATTATATCTGCCAATCTGGTTTCAAAAGAAAAATATAATTTGTGTCCACCGGCAGCGAAAGGGATTAATTCGTGTCAACTGACAGTCAAGGGGATAATTACTTTTGCGTCCCTTGGCAGTGATAGGGTTAATCCCCCGTAAATCACAGAATCTCCCATGTGCCGTATAAAAAGCCAAGCGATCATTGAATGTTTACAAAATATCGCATTATGAGCAAAAAAAACCTCAACTTCTTGAACGATAGTTATAGTTTCACAACCAAATCCCTTTTGTCTGCAAGAGTCATAGATTTTCATGAGCCCCTGCATCTGCAGGGACTCATGAGAATCTATGCCTCTTGCGGGCCGAGCTCGTTTCATTTACATCCTTAATTGAATCAGTTTTGGGTAAGTTTAGTGTTTCACATGTATAACAAACCAAGGGGAATTCTGCCAGCGCTAGCCTCACCTATCTGGTTTTCACGTTTCGGGTGACAACACGAGACCTCCCTTTCTTTTACTGCTAGCACGCGATTAGTGATAAGAACGCGTTTGTGTGTCTGAATTATGTCGAGGGCCATGCACAATTTTAAACGAAGCCAAGCAACGTGAAAAAAATGCTACATACATCACAGGCGAATCGAGCACGCCCATTACATGGCACCTGTTCTGTGATCACAGTTTATGTGCGCACTGTTTTAGTTGTCTCCTTTGTTCCTTCTTGACACCGAAGTTGTGCTTGGCTTACAAAGGCCCCCCGGCCGACGTCAGCCGATGTTAGCCCGCGCACTGCCGTCCGCGGTCTAACGTAGGCTGACGTCGGCCCAAGTACCTTTTGTTTACTAGGTATTGTTTTTGGCACAATAAAATCGCACTCAACGCGGTCATTGGCGCGAACAGGCAATTACTCAACTTTCTTCACATTCCGTCTTAAAACTACGCCCCCACCCCACCACCCCCCCCCACCCCCCACCCCCCCCCCACTCCCCCCCCACCCCTCCCCCCCCCCCAAAAAAAAAGAAGAAACCCAACGTGTGTTACTGTTGTAATTGTTATCTGCTTAGGCCGACAGTATTGTTTTGTGGCCAATGTAGGCGGCAACGAACATAACCATAAAATAGACTATTCTGTCCCTATACAAAAAAAAAGGAGCAAAAAGGCGCAACAATATAGAAGAATAAACCTAGTCATTAAATGTTTTTAAAACGTTGGGACATGTGTGTGTGTGTGTGGGGGGGGGGGGTGGGAGGGGGGAGGGGGAGGGGTGGTGGGGGTGGGCGGGGGGGGGGGGGGGGGCGAGTTTATGAAGCAGACACGAGAACCATACATCACTTAGCGTGTGCGTATATTTTTCACTTTGGGAAAAAAAAGTGTTGACAGCCTTTAGGTATGCAGGTAGGCCCTATTATGTGCGTGCAAGGACCTAAATCTCAGGACAGCGCACATAAATACCCTTGATCGGCTGCACCAGTATTTATTGTTGTTGTTGTTGTGTTTTGTGGGTACAATTTATGAGCCCCAGTTGAACGATAATGAATCCCCCCCCCCCCCCCCCCCACCAAAAAAAAAAAAAGAACAAATAATAATAAATAAATAAATAAATAAATAAATAAATAAAAAATAAAAGAAAAATAATAATAAATAAATAAATAAATAAATAAATAAATAAATAAATAAAAATAAAATAAAATAAAAATAAAAATAAAATAAAAAAAATGACGACCTATGGAGGACAAGATTTATGCCCAAAAAAATTTAAGTTTGGTAATTTAACCCCTTTACTGCGGAAGCAAAGGAAACGTTAACAAACAACAAGAGACATAAACCCTCATGAGCCCCCCGCAGTCGCGGGGGGCTCATGAGGGTTTATGTCTCTTGTTAGTTCTACGCACTTTGCGCCTATTTATTTTTTGTTCGTCCCATTTAACGAATGTTCTTTACGCGTTTATCGGTCAATGTTGCGTTTATCGGTCAATGTTGCGTTTATCGGTCAATGTTGCGTTTATCGGTCAATGTGCAGTTGTTTCAGGCGAGAAATTTGTGATCACTGGCAAGGGGAGGAGTTAATGGCAGTCTGGTACTTTTTCAAATCTGAAGAAAACGAATTGAAAATTAATTGACAGCATAAATAAATCAGGCAATGAGAAGGAATCTCTGTCAGTACCCTAAACAACAGTCTGCTTTGGTGAAGATACATACCAAATGTTTTGTGTTGTACGCAATCAGGCTAAAGCAACATTATCTGACAGTGAATTTGTTTCCGCAGAAAAAAAAAAAAAAGTTCAAGGCATAGTGAACCCAAGTTCGGAGAACCGCATGTTCTTTAGGCACGCAATGACACAAGCCCAAGTCATTATTTTGTTAAATTCTCAAAATTTGCTCCTAGGTGGCGCTGTCACCGGAAGGAAGTTGGTCGAAATTAGGTTCGCTGGGAAATCGTCACTTGAGAACGTAATTGGGGGAGAGAATAAAGCAATCCCGTTTACATTGCCTTAGGGATAAGACTCGAATGAATATTTTTGGAGCAGTATTGCGAGTTGGAGCCTCTTTTTTTTTTTTTTTTTTTTTTTTTTTTTTTTTTTTTTTTACTAAGCAAAAGGTCCTTGGGCCGACGTCGGCCGCAGTTGACCCGCCCACATTCGTGCGCGGGACAATTGCGGTCAACGTCAGCCCCAGGACCTTTTTGCTCGTGAGTTTGGAGGCTGCAACTCAGTCATAATCAAACCAGTCATCCCGTTTGCAGGAGACGTAGATTCACACGGGCCTTTGCACCCGCAGAGCTTATTAGAATCTGTACCTTTTGTGACTGAGATCAAGCTCTAGCTTTTTCCTCAGACTGGCGAACTAATCTGTGCTTAACCCTTTCACGCGCATTGCCTAGCTAAGAAAGCTGAACACACCCAAACTGCAAGAAGCGTAGATCCTCATGAGCGCCCCCCACCCCCCCGCCTCCCCCAGCAGTTGCGGGGGGGGGGGGGGGGGGGCTCATGGGGATATATGCCTCTTGCTGACACCGTTTTGGATCCTTGTTCCTTCGGCGCTTAGGGTTGGTTCTTGGTGTTTAATTAATTTGAACAGATTTCAGAAACACATCGTCCACTGGCAGCGAAATGGTTAACTCATTTGAGACGTGCCGCATCCGGATTCGCGGCGTAAAGCCGCGAATCAGGATGCGGCACGTCTCGAAAGAGTTAAACGAATCGTACGATTGAAGAGAAGGAAGACAGTTTTAAATTGGGAAAGAAATGGTGAATTTAGGCAATTTATGTAATAGTCAATCCAGCGCCTAAAAGGGGGAGGGGTGGGGGGGGGGGGGGTGGGTGGCTGAAAAGAGTTTGCCTGGGGGGTCAGAGCAGCAATCAGTGAGAACAAAACTGTCATTTAGAAATGTAATTTTCAGTAGCAGCGGAGGTGAAGAGAGAAAAACAGACGAAATTGATTTTTAAAAAAGGCTGCATACGGCCAAAAGAATTACTACATGCGTGCCTCCTCCCTCCCCCTCCCTCTTCCCCCACTTCCTCCATCCCCTCACCCCGCTCACCCTGTCTCTACTTACCCACCCACCCGTCCCCCTCCTCACACACACATACACACACACACACGCGCGCACGCGCGCACACACTACACACACACACACACACACATACACATGCACAAGCAAGCGCGCGCGCACACACACACACACACACACACACACACACACACACACACACACACTCACAGTAAATAATGACCTAGGAACCAACACAAAAAAATCAGCGTGAACCACAGACCGAAAACCAGAATGGATAGTTGTTCGGATGGGAGAAATTGAAACCATTGAGGAGTGTATGATTGTGCGGAGAGACAGTGAAAGAGATGGGGCGACTGACGATAGATAGGAAATGCGATGCTTGAATAAAAGAAAAGGACATGGCGGGGAGGGGGGTGGGGGTGGGGGCGGGGTATTACAAGGGAGAACAAGGATGAGGGCACATTAGAAGGGGTGTGGGAGCGGGCATGAGTATTGTTACAAAATCGCGGAAACCACAAAGAAGAGGTTCCGCACAATTTTATGCTCAGGAGGACGCATTAGCCCAATTACAGGGGGCGGGGTAGGGGGGGGGGGGGGAGGTACATTAGCCCAACGTGCGCAAGCCAATTAAAGCCGATATCGGCCCGGGGACTTTTTGCTTTCAATGAAGTAAGTGCACTTCAGTCAGTTTTTCACCGGGAAGTTTCACGATCGACTCAGACCATACACTGTATTTTTTTCACCACATTTGCGTTTCAAGTCTTCAGGAATTGTCAAGATTTCAAGTGTTCTGATATTGTCTGAAAGATAAAATAATATGTACTTTACCATTGACACATTTCAGTAAAGAAAAAGGATTTTTTTTAAAGAATTGTCCTTACTTAACCCTATCTGCCGAGAAAAAAAACGATCCAACTGCAAGAGACATAGATCCTCATGAGCCCCCGCGACTGCAGGGGCTCATGAGGATCTTATGCCTCTTCCTGCGACTGCGGGGGCACTTGAGAATCTATGCCTCTTGCTGAGACCAATTTGAATCTATGCATCATGGACGGTTTTGACAGTTGGTCGTTGAATGAACGCAGATTTCAGAAACAACAATGTGCGAATTGTGGCAGGGAAAGGGTTAAATTTGCCTTTACATAATACTCCCTTATTTAAATCAGTATCGATAAGCTCCTTATCACTCATGAGAAAAAAATGCTTAACGTCTTTTGTCCACCACAAAGGTGATTTCATAGACGGGGCACCGAAAACAGGTCTGTACAAAATGTTGACCCCAGCTGGGTTCGAACCCACGACCTTTCGGACGAGAGTCGAACACTCTACCACCGAGCCACCCAGCTTCCCTTATCAATCATGAGAGACTTAAATATATAAACACACACACACACACACACACACACACACACACACACACACACACACACACACACACACACACACACATATATACACACAAGAACCCCCGCAAATAAGCGTCCAGTGAAAAAAAAAAACTTAAGCTTTATTGAATTAATCAGTATCTCTGCTTTTAATGAGACTAGGCAGTTGGCTGTCTTGGCGTTTGTATTCACAATCACGCTTTAAAAAAAAAAGTATACACAAAAGTATACACAAAGAAAACGCATGACACGTTTACTGAAATGCACGCTCCAGTGCATCTGGCAGGAGTGTATGTCATATATTGTATAACTGACACTCTTTTTGTGGTAGGCTAAATGCTTACTATCTGTATGAGCAGTAGTTTTCTTTACATCTCCTTGTAGCCTGCTACTTCAAAGGTAATTAACTGGATGCGAGAGTTTTTATAGACCCACTTGAACAACAGTGACAGATTTGTTCCAGTAAGTTGGATGGTAAAAGAGAATCTGTGTGCTGGTCTGTGATTTTAAACCTTACGGCCTCAGGCCGTAAGGTTCAAAGTCACATACCAGCACACGCACATTTTTGTGCCTACAGTTTGTGAATTCATACACAGAATGACAGAACATGAAAACCCAAACGATTCGAATACACGACATCATCTGACAAAAACGAATTCACGCTCTTGTCCACTTTATCATACAGTATCAATGAACCTCATCTTCTTCAAGTGTTGATGTCTGCGGTGCCCCTCTCAAATGGGTCATCCCAATGAAGATCAGCCAAAGGGTCATTGTTGAGGCATTAATCCCTCCCCTGCCACTGAACGCACATTTTTGTTTCACGGTGAAATCTCCGTTCGTCCCACGACCGAAAGCCGCAACCGTTCAAGAGCCATGGATACACATTGGTCTCAACGAGAGGCATATATCCTCATGAGCCCCCCCGCGGTCGCGGGGGCGCATGAGGATCTATGTCTGTTGCATCTGGATCGTGTTCACCTTTTTTTCGGCAGTGAAGGGGTTAACCCGTTCAGCCCTGAAGCACTACAGCAGGAGATGGGTCGACCATGATAATTCAAGGGTTGTGCCAGATTAGCTTGGCGCCTGTCGGCGCCAAGCTAATCTGGCACTACCCTTGAATTATCATGGTCGATCCGTCTCCTGCAACAGGTGCATAGTCGTTAGACGACGCCTCCAAAATTTGGGAAATATGTGCGTCGGGCTGAATGAGTTAAACACATTTTCGCATTAGCCCTCCCTGCTATTATAAAAAGAAACTGAGACCGATCCTAGCATCCTTCACTCATGGAAACAGTTTGTGATTTGGGTGCACACTTCCGGATACAAAGAGAATAAATTAATATGAAAGGGAGTGAGGGAGGGGGGTGGGGGGGTATTGGGTAAAGAGGCGGAGACTGGAGTCTTTGGATTACGATTTGTATCGTGAACGTTTTTAGATGTTTTAATATTTGGATATTCAATATTCAAGAGCATTTTCTGGGGGTGTGGTTTCATAACGCATTGAATAAGAATCTTGTTTAGGTTTGATAGACTGTTAGTTGATACACTATATCCGCATCTCAGAGAGCTGTTTGGACACCCCCCCCCCCACCCCCCACCCCGTCCCACCCCATAGTCCCTCTTCTTCAGATATCAGTTTGCTCTCCCTTTCTCACCCTCACCCTTTTTTCACTCATTTTAAATCCGCCAGTGAGGTTCAGCGGGCTTGTTTAGGACGATTTCTTCGTTTAAGCATCAAATTAAGAAATTCTTTCAAAGAGGAGGTTTAGATTCTCTGGCTTAGCCCCTCCAACTACGTGCGCACATGAGAATCTATGCCTCTTGACAATGGAGACGCTTGGCTGACATCATTGCGGATGGATATCTCTCTGTTCAGTTCTTCAAGGGGCGCGGCCTCTCCTGAGTCTCGTAGGTGGCGCTGGAATTTGTGTGGCGTGACAATGGCGCTGCCTGGTGTTCATTTTCCTGTCAGCTGTTATTGTGGTTTCCCACCCAGTTTTGGTGACACCAAGAGCTCTCGAGCGTCGGCATGAGGTCGAAATGAGACTGAGGAGAGGGATACTGCAAAAATTGACGGTGAAAAGAAATAATTAGTTACAGATAATAGAACTTTAGAGTCTTTGTTCGTTAAGTTGGTGCTTAACTCATTCAAAGAACCCCCTCCCCTCCCCCTCCCCACCCCCGCCGCCATCAAAAGCTGTGAAAGTGTCGTATAGCGTTGCCGCAGGCAACGCTATGCGACACTATCGCATCTATTGATGCGGGGCACTTTGAATGAGTTAATAGTTTTTGTTTTTGCTGTGAACCGCAACAGCATCCATTTTCTTCCGTGCAAACGCATTTGTCATAGTACGTATTCCGTTTCTTTTTTTCATCTAGAACTCGTTTATTTATTTAGGCGTAACACACGCAGTTTGAAGCCGCGCCGCACCCGTTTAATAATTATTATTATGAAATCTGCCAAAATAACTCAAACCGACAGCTTGTAAAACATAAATCGAGAACTTCAGATTAACCCGTTCAGTGCCGAAATAGTTTTAACACCACTCACAAACCAGATAGGTGAGGCTAGCGCTGGCAGAATTGTCAGTACTCAAACCAAGGGGAATCACAGCGCTGGACAGACAACAGTAGGCGGGGGCAGGGGATCTAACTGTTGTCTGTCCAGCGCTGTGATTCCCCTTGGTTTGAGTACTGTAGTTTTAACACCAGCCTGAGGTATAGACACCTGCAAGAGGTATAGATCCTCGTGAGCCCCCGCAGTTGCGGGGTCTCATGAGGATCTATGCCTCTTGCTGACACCACTTTGAATCCATGTTCCTGGGACAGTCAGGATTTTATATTTTTTATTTATTTATTATTTATTTATTATTATTATTATTATTATTATTATTATTATTATTATTATTATTATTATTATTATTATTATTATTATTATTATTATTATTATTTATTTTTTTATTTGGGGATGGGGGTGGGTGTGTGTGTGTGTGTGTGTGTGTGTGGGGGGGGGTGTTGTGTTGAAAAAAGCCAACCGAATATTGCAGAAACTTGACACAATCTGCATCGACTGTCACTGAACGGGTTAAGCATTTAAATGTTTTGGTCTTTGATTGTTGACCTTACGACAATAGGCCGTAAACTCCAACATCACAGACCACCACATATTTTTATTTTTTTTAACTCATTCTATCCCAATACCGAAATCCTTAAATTTTGCCGTTGTCCTCTGAAGACTGCATTGCAGTGCAGGACACAAATCGACCATGATAGTTCAAGGGTGATGCCAGAATAGCTTGGCGCCCATAGGCGCCAAGCTATTCTGGCATCACCCTTGAACTATCATGGTCGATCCTTATAAGCCGGTGGTGTGTCTGGGGTAGAAGGAGTTAAACGATTTCAATCACGATTGCACATCACACTGTTTGCGTATGTCTGTTTCACAGAGTACGAAAGAGTGCAGCGGCCAGTCTGCGTGGAAAACATTAGGCTTCTGTAACAGACAAGCAGGAGATTTCCAAAATAAACTAAAAAGGGAGAGAGACGGCAGCATTATGTACCCGGTGGTGGCCCAGACACAATACATGCCTTTCTCATTAGCATCGCGTCAGCGCGGCTTCTTTCTTGCTCAACTGCTCTGTTCCAAACCGAAAATAATTGTGTGCATTTACGTCGAAATGATTTTCTACTCAGCTGAACTCCCCGCCAAAGAAAAACAACAGCTCCTCATAGTACATTTCATCAATGTCTATGGATGGGGTGTTGAGACTTAATCTGTGGTGGAGTTTGTTGACGCTATAGCCACTAATCAACTGGGACAGCCGGCCGGACCGAAATTTCACGATTCAACAGCAATATTGAACACAACTACATGTGTTTAACAACAAAAACAACAGCAATCATAAATTGTATTTTGTTTCGGAGTCTTTTCAGTTTACATTTTTTTATGATCAGACTAGGGGAAAGCTTATAGTCTCCGTGGCCATTCTAGATTATCTTACAAAACCCCACGACCATAGTTTCCACGTTTGGAGGTGTCCCCAACGACTATGTACCAGTTGAAGGAGATGGTTGACCATGATAATCCAAGGGTAGTGCGAAATGATAATCCAAGGGTAGTGCGTGACTGGCTTGGCGCCGATAGGCGCCAAGCTAGTCTCGCACTACCCTTGGATTATCATGGTCGATCCATCTCTTGCAGTAGTTCGTCGGGACTAAACGGGTGAACCGAACTATCCCTTTTCTCCCGGCAAAACGAACACAGACAAATAAAAGGCGTAAGTCCTCATGAGCCTCCTATGTGCGGGGCGGGTTGGGGGAGGGGGCTCATGAGGATCTATGCTTCTTGCTGGCCTGAAGTAGACGTAAGTGTTAGTACGCGAAGGTTTTCTGCCAAAACAGTCTGAGCAGCGCGCTTCCAAAATAAGCCGTTGAACGGGTCATCAAAAACATATGAAGGATGTACAAGAGAGTCTGGGGTGGGCACCTCTTCGTCTTGCCAACTTGAGACTTTCGGGGTCAAAGACTTTCACCCCGAAAAATAAAATAAAGCTACAAGAGGCATAGATCCTCATGAGCCCCCCGCAGTTGCGGGGGTTCATGAGGATCTTTGCCTCTTCCTGGAACCATTTTGTATTTCTGTTCTTTGAAGTTTAAGGTACTATAATTTCGAAAGCACATGATATGCGCCAACTGGCAGTGAGTGAAGGGATTTATTTTTTCTGAGGGTGCATATGTGCGTGCCCTAACATAACAAGCAAGAGGTATAGATTTTCATGAGCCCCTGCGGTTGCAGGAGCTCATTAGAATCTAGACCTTTTGCAGACGCATGTCTGCGAACTTTCAACGCGAAGGATCGGCCAATTTGTTGTCAGTTCTGCCCTAATGTCGTCTCAAGGGTCTACTGATGATCTTGCCAAAGAGACGTTTCGACATCTGATTTTCAAAACACCACGCCTCTCTGAAATTAGCAGTTGTTGGCTTGAAAACGTGTTTCTTTCTGTGCTAATCAGAAGCCATGCGCTTACTCAAGTTCATGCGAAATGCACTAGCAACTTCTTTATTTTGATATAACGCCATAGATTACGTAAGAAATAATGATATTTGGCGAAAGCTTTGAATGTACACATTTTTGTGTGCTGGTCTGTAATTTTGGACCTGACGGTTTTCAGCCGTAAGGTCCAAAATCACAGACCAACGCACATTATAACGTTCCGTTAGGTTCAAGGACAGCAGTGGATTGGCGTCTATAACACTTTCAGTTTGGAAGATGGGGATTGGTTAGTTCCGGATTTAACGTCCACGGCAGCGAAGTGATAATGGACGGCCCTGACGGGCGGGTTATAAGGGTCATGAAAATTTATTGCCTATGGAGTACGACCTGAACACTGATCAGTTCAGATGCACTGCAACTGTGCCACTTTGATTTACCAGGACCTTTCAACGGACATGCTATGGAACAAGCCCGTCTTTTTTCCCTGGATTGCGACCCAGCTACCGGGGCCGGAACGGTGACTCGAACCCACGACCCGGCGATTCCCTTCGCTCTCTTGCTCCGACGCTTAACCGCCTGAGCTATTTCGGACGAAGATGGGGAGAATTTAGGGGTGAGGTGGAGAGGCGGGTTGATTGGGGAAGGGGAGTGAGCGGAGGGAGGGTGGCGGGGAGGGAGGTGAGGAGGATTGGGGGTGGGGATTCTTACCTGCTTGACTGCGGGGCTTAATCAGTCGTATGATCACGGGATACGAATTTGCAGATCAGACGATTTTTCCAGACGTTTTAAAGTGCACAGATATATGTGTTATTTTAGCTAATGCTTGGTATTTTCTAGTATTATGATGTCAACCTGCCTGATCGGATTACTCACAGTTTACTTCCATATGTGCTACCATATCAAATATATATTAAAATGCTTTGACTTGACTTTTTTATACTTCTATTTTACATACGTCAAACAGGAAATGACGCAAAATTAAATTCGCACGATGTCTTTTCGAAAGGAAAACAAAACTGTTTAACCCATTCAGCCCTGACGCACTACTGCAGGAGATGGGTCGACCATGATAATTCAAGGGTAGTGCCAGATTAGTTTGGCACCTGTCGCATAGTCATTAGATGACGCCTCCAAAATTTGGGAAATGCGGCCGTCGGGCTGAATGAGTTAACATGCTCATGTGCGTGTGTCCGGAGAAATTCTGGAGAAAAGAAGCTAAATGAATACAGTTTTTAACGGAAAAAAAAACCACCACCATAATGAAACCGTATTCGATTAGATCTAACCCACTAAGCCAAAACAGTAAACTTACCTGCTTGGCACTAGTGTTGATTCGGAATTCTGTTTCCTTTCTCTTTTTGAGAGATGCAGGATCCGGCGAGGGCCAAGGCCCCGGAAGGTCCAAAATCAGAGACCAGCACTGTGCTCTTTGTCTGCTTGATGAACATTGTGTCTAGAAAAACATTGTCGAATAAGCCGTAATCCTTAGCAGCCCTGTCTGATTGCCCTAGAATTAGCTTCCACGTCGGTAATAAAACAGATGTTTGCCGCAAACAATTCTTCAGCCAGCCTGTGCCATCTGCAAGAGGCATAGATTCTCATGAGCCCCTATGCCCCTATACAGTAGCCTCATGCCTGATTCTGACATACATTACACAGTATTTGGTTATATCCGTCATCAGACTTGACCCATTCAACCCAGACGCCCTACAGCAGGAGATGGGTCGACCATGATAATTCATGGGTAGTGCCAGATTAGCTTGGCGCCTGTCGGCGCCAAGCTAATCTGACACTACCCTTTAATATCATGGTCGATCTATCTCCTGCAACAGGTGCATAGTCGTTAGATGACGCCTCCAAAATTTGGGAAATACGGCCGTCGGGCTGAATGAGTTCAGAGAGTCGTTTGAGAGAGAAATTATGTTCACGGTAGCAGTGCAGTGCAGGTTCGTAATTTCAATTGCGGCTCAGTAGTCTGTTTTCAGTCACAAACCACTCATGACTTTCTACATATGAGGAACACATGCGTAAGTTGATGAAGCCGATTCATGTCAGCAAGAGGCATAGATGCTCACGAATCCCTGCAGCTGCAGGGATTCATGTAAATCTGTACCTCTTGCAGATGTACTTTTTTTTAAAAAGACGGCTGGGGTCAAGCCGAAATCAGACCTTGTTTTCTTTCTATTAGTCAGAGCTGGTCGAAGAACGTGTGCGCCAGCCAACTAAAGCCCATATCGGCCTGAGGGTCTTGAATTTGTTGGGTCGCGGCGTCCATGCGTCTTTTTTTTCTGTAATTATCACACGCACATTGCAAAATACGTCCCCCAAAAAAAACAAAACAACACAAAGCAAAAAAAAAAAAAGACCCAACCAAACAGAATACAATAAGACGAAACAGAACAGAACAGAACATGAACATGACAAAATAGAAGAGAACAGAACAGAACAGAGGGGAACGGAATGGAACAAAACAAAACACTGAAAATAAAACAAAGCAAACATAGACAAAATAAAACACTGAACACATAACATAACATAACATAACATAACATAAACATAACATAACATAACATAACATAACATAACATAACATAACATAACATAACATAACATAACTTAACATAACATAACATAACACTACATAACATAACATTAACATAACATAGCATAACATAACATAACACAAAATAACACAAAAAGTAACGTATAACATAAATAATATAACAAAACAAAGCAAAACACATACACAAAAAAAAACCCGAAACAAAACAAATCAAAACATAACATAACATAACATAACATAACATAACATAACATAACATAACATAACATAACATAACATAACAAAACAAAACAAAACATAACATAACATAACATAACATAACATAACATAACATAACATAACATAACATAACATAACATACCATAACATAACGTAACGTAACGTAACGTAACGTAACGTAACGTAACATAACATAACATAACATAACATAACATAACATAACATAACATAACATAACATAACACAGCAAAACAAACAAACAAACAAACAAACAAACAAATCAAAATAAAATTTAACAACAAGACAAAACAACACTCCTCCTAAATCCCACTTACTGGAAATCACACAAGCACAACTTGTCCTTTGAAACATCCCTGATCACCCAGAACCATCCAACAAAATACGTCTAATACAAACAAAAGACGGGAGAACAGGGGATATATTTTACATTTCCTCGACTCGTGTTTCACGGGCCTACACTCTGCATCAACACCTTTTTGTATCAGATTAACCAAAAAAAAAAAAAAAACCAAACAAAACACGACGGTGAGACAGACCCTGGTTGTCTCCCTTGATTCCCTTTAACAGCGGTAGCGAATCAAGGGAGACAACCAGATCGCGCGCGCGCGCGCGAGAGAGAGAGAGAGAAAGAGAGAGAGAGAGAGAGAGAGAGAGAGAGAGAGAGAGAGAGAGAGAGAGAGAGAGAGAGAGAGAGAGAGAGAGAGAGAGAGAGAGACATTTTGGCCTTTGTGGGGATTTGGTAACGGGAACACAAACGCAAAAAAGAGATCTATACTGTTTAGAGGATCCACGTGCAGCTCTGTAATTTTGGACTTTACGGCCTAGAGCTGCAAGGTGTAACATTCACATATCAGCACCCATATGGAGTTCGGGTAGTGATGTTGCAAACAGAAACAAACAATTCCTTTGGGTGTAGTTTTTTTCTGGTGAATACGCTGCACCTGTTTCTTTACAGTTAAACCTGATTCCTTCCTCAATATCACGATGTAAATGGCACCGATTCCTCTGCCTTCTTTTCATTTGTTTATATATATATATATATATATATATATATATATATATATATATATATATATATATATATATATATATATATATATATATATATATATATATATATATATATAAAATATATATTCTTTTTTTTACTGGTCCTATGAACACCAAAGTTCCTGTAAAAGTAACAATGCCAACGAGCAGAATATTATTTTTTGTTTATTTTTTGGTTTCTCATGACACTTCTGCAGCAGGAGATCCCAAATGCATGAAGTCCTTCAAAATATCTGCAAGACTGAGGCATAGATTTTCGTGAGACCCTGCTACAGCAGGGTCTCGTGAGAATCTATGTCTCTTGCACATGAAAGGAGCAATCGGGTGGACTGTCCTGCGAGAAAAAGAGTGTGTTTATTGTCGTGTTTGCTGTCAGTTAGGTGCAATTTGATACACGGAGATTTTGTGTGTGGAGAAAGTATAGGTTAAATAGAAAATATGTACTTACGAGACAAAAAGGTGTTGTTTCAATGTCGTCGACATCACCGTGGAAAATTCACAGCCTTTGTGACAATATGTCTTGCGAGTCTTTTGTTTACGTTTCTGGGCTAATTACTCCCAGAAATGAGAGGACTGCGTGTGTGGCTGCTTTAATTAGTCCCACAGTGAGGGTAGCACACTCGGAATTTTAGCTCGTTTCTAGAGAGTGAAAGTTGTGAAGTTGTGAAGCCAGAAGCTTACAATGGTTAAAGATTATCCCAGGATATAAGCAAAGTAAGAAAGAAACACGCTTCGGAAAACCACACTTTAAAGGGGACTGTCAAGCCTGTAAAATGCAATGAACATCCCAACCATGTAAGAAACACGCTTAGAAAAGATACATTTTACAACATGATTTATAATATTTCAAAATACAAACAAGTACACAATTTTCTACTTATCTTTTCGTTGGTAAACGGAAGTCTCCCTTTTAACAAACGACAAGATCAAAACATTTCCCTACTCCTTTTAGCGGGGTTTTTTTTTTTCTTGTTTTTTTTTTTTCTTTTTGGGGGTTATTTTTTGTTATTTTGTATTAGCAGCGGAAGCATCAGAACACATTTTCTATTTATTTATTTATTTATTTATTTTTCTCACTTTTTACGTTTGGCAGAAATCCTGTTTTGTCAGAATTTAGAAGATAATTATATACTGACTTCCATTAAAAACGCGAATTTTTCACCATAGCGCTTTTCTTCGTAAATATGCTTTAATCCGGTTTTTTGGGACGTCATTTATTAGAAAATGTTATGAAGAGTGTGTTATGTCGTGTGCTAATAGAATGTTTAGTCTTTAAAATCGCACATCTATGACTTCTGACGTCATCAGTGACACTACCATCACAGTATATTGAAAGTGAAATGGGGAGCATCTGCAGAGTTCACAGCTGAAAGCCAACCAATGTGCAGTGTCACTAGGGTCCGTGTGCATGAAAATCCGGCCTGTTTGGTCTTGACCTATTTTCGTTTGTCAAAGGCACCTAAATAACCAACACGACCTACAAACATGAAAATCAAAAAGTTCTTTATTTTTAGGTTAGCAGCCATATTTACCTGATCAAATGGATATGGATGTGTTATTTATCTCTGTGTCAGTCACTGGAGCATAAAAAATGGTTTGAAAGTAATTCACATTAAATCAAATAAGATTTATTAAGAAAATAATATGCACCGGAAGTTCTGGTTCTCTAATGAATTTTTCGAGTCAAATTTCGTTTGAGGCAGTTAATAACATCATAAGCAATCCACACAACTTTTGTGTTAAAACATATCACAGGAAACTTGCTTCACACAGTGTGTCCAGTTTTGCTTAATTTCACCACTAATGAAACCCTGTGTCCTCCAAGGTAGCCATGGGCGATAACTCATCCAATTTTTGTGTGAAGGTAGCTCAGACAGTAGGCTGAACATCTGAAGTAAGCAACAAATAAAATGTTCTTGTTTTGCTGTCAGGGTGGCTCTTTGTTTGCGGGTACACTTACACACACTTTTCGCGTTTTTAATGGAAGTCAGTATATAATCCCAACGGGAGCAATTAAAAAAAAAATGCTTTGCTTCAGCGCTGAAGCAATCTAATGCATACCTGATTGTGTGGATAATACCCAAAAAAAAAAAAATGTCAAAATTTAAATACTTGACTTCGGTATTAAAACTTGCTCCGACTTGCACTTATGGGCGTTCCCTCGCATGCGTTGAACAATTTCAAGTAAAGTGGCTAATGATAAAAACCGTTGGTCCAAAGGCATCCGCCACCACCACCAGTAAGCTAAAGATCCTCGGCCGTGCGCGGGCCAGCTAAAGCCGACGACGACCCGAGCACTGATCTTTTGCTCACTTGGGAGTTCGTTCACCTGGGTGTGATCGTGCGATGACTGTTTTTGTAAATATTTCATAAATTCCCCACGCGCTCTTCTTCCGACTTTTTCGGCATTTACCCTAATTTCGAAATTCCTAACGCTCATGTTGGAGTGTATTCACCAGGGGCCAGTTGCGTGAGTGAGCTTTAATTAGTCCTGCACCAGCCGCTAAGCAAGGTGCTTCGCTGTAGCGGAGCACCTTGCTTAGCAGCTGGCGCAGGATTAAGCTCACTCATGCGACTGACCCCAGTGCACTAACATGGGTGGGTACATCAAGGAAAAAAAGGGACTTGTTCAATCGCATGTTCGCTGAAAGGTTCTTGGTAAATATATGCGCCACAGTTTCAGTGCGCCTGAATTGATCAGTGTTCAGGTTGTACTCCCCTCCCCCCCCCCCAAAAAAAAAAAAAAAAAAAAAAAAAAAGTTTTTGTCCTTGCCAATTCAAAGCGAATTTCTTGAACTTTGTTGTTTAGCTTGTTACACTTGGTCGGAATATATTTGCTGCCGAAGAATGCGAAAGAAAGTAAGTTCATTTTTTGGATATACATGGGAAACGAGACTTTCACTGTAGTACCATGAAAATCTCGCTTTAAAAATAATGTTCTGTCCTTCTTTTTCTTGAGGCAGAATGAAATGAAAATATACCAACGCAAGGGTTTCATTTAAATTGAAAGAAACTTAGCAGTGGCAGGGAAAAGCCTTTCTTGTCAGGAAAGGAAAAAGAACACTGCTTCGGATCAAAGTTCTGTCATGAAGACTAAGTTTAAAAGTTTCTTTTCATTCATTGCTCAGACTGCGTATCACCGAGTATGCCACTAACGTTCACACGATTCAACTCGCGTTCAGGTTAACTCATTCAACCCCACGCACGTATTTCCCAAATTTTGGAGGCGTCATCTAACGACAATGCACCAGTTGCAGGAGAAGCATTGACCATGATAATTCAAGGGCAGTGCCAGATTAGCTTGGCGCCGACAGGCGCCAAGCTAATATGGCACTACCCTTGAATTATCATGGTCGATCCATCTCCTGCTGTAGTGCTTCAGGGCTGAATGGGTTAATAACACATCGTAACTGTTTAAATTTTTTTTACAGATGGATCAAGCCCAGTAAGCAAAAGAGGGCCGAGCCGATGTCGACTGCAGTTTTGCTCATCGAGGCTGTTACAACCTGCTGGATGGGCAGAACCTCCGGAGAAATCATGACCAGGTCTCCAGTGTCCAAATGCGATCTTTTCCAGCGATCATCCGGAAGGATTGGCTGCCTCGGCGATCGAGATTTTCCATGGGGGTTGCGAACCATAACAATTAGGGACCTGGGGTTGATTCCCGGGTGGGGGACGCTGTGTTTGCAGATCACTTTTTCGTTTCTTGCATCCGTCGTCGAGGTCATGACCGTCGAAGCGTACAAAGAAAAGGAACGTTGCTGATGCCATATAATATGCTTTTATCTAAACTTGTACAACTTGAGATATCGCGAATTCGACCATGGCATAAGCAAAATGGTCGAATTCTTGTCTAATAAAAACAATTCACTCCCAGGAAAAAAAATATTAAAAAAAAAAAACGCAAGAGGCAAAGAACCTGAGCCCCCGCAGATGCGGAGGCTCATGACGGTCTTTGCCTCTTGCTGACTCTATTGACACCCGTTTTCCTGGGATGGATGGGATTATTCGGTGTTGGATTTCCCCTGTTTTCCGTCCACTGGCAGTTGAGTGAAGGGGTTAATTATTAGAAGTTAGAATGAAATTTAAAGCGCTGTTTCAATATAATACTTAGATTTCCTCAATGCTAAGAGCAACCAGCACCCTATTTTCAGATGTCTGGGGTTTAATCCCAACGGAGAGAACATTCTGTGCCGAAGCTTGTAGGTGCGTCACCTCTGGGTATCACTAAAATACATAGAAAATGAATGAAGCTACAATCAACCGTCCACTCGCACAAAATTGGCGAACACTCGCTGCGCCCACGATTTTCCCAGGAGTCCTGGAAATCCTGACGTTTGTTAACCTCTTTCCTGCCGAGAAAAAGTAAACGCAACCCCAAAGCAAGAGGCAAAGAACTTCATGAGCCCCCGCAGATGCGGGGGCTCATGAAATTATTTGCCTCTTGCTGGTCTAATTTACACGCTTGTTACTCGGATGGACGGAGCTGTTAGGCACATGATTTGTCGTGCTTTCAAAGACATAATTTTACGCCCAAAGACAGCGACGGGGTTAAATAAGAAAAGGTAAAAATATGTTTGTAAAAGAGACACAACAGTGCTGTGTGTCTTCCCAGAATAAATGGTCGTTTACCGACACAATTTTGAATCATTTCTTATTTAGCTGTTTAAACCATAGTTTTTTTTTTTTTTTTTTTTTTTTTTTTAATTACTTCCTGAGGTCAATAATTGTTTCAACCCAGCTGTTGAACTGAGAACCGGGCATGTACTGTCTAGCGAGGGACAAAGTCAGTACTCGCCCAATGACCGTAGTGACTTGCGCAGGACTTCAATCGTTCACGTTTTTTTGTGTTTTTGAAATCTCTGATAATTCAAAGTAAAGAGCCCCTATCAATCCAAAGAACATGGATACAAAAGTGGTGTCAGCAAGAGGCACAGATCATCATGAGCAACTGCGGGGGCGGGTGAGGATCTATGCCTATTGCAGCTGGATTGTGCTCACTTCTTCCTCGACAGTGAAGGGGTCAAAGCTCGCTCGTGCCACTGCCTACTGGAGCGTTCTGTTTTCGGAAAGCATTCCTCTCGCTTCTTTTTTCTTCTTCCTCAGTCGACAGAAGTGGCGTAGAATTTCTCGCTCGATTACAGACCCTAGAGAGACAGCGTCCCAATGACCCACGCCTTTTGAGGAGTGATGCAAATGATGCTCAACCTCAGCAGCACGGGGCTTACATTTTCGTGACACCCTGAAGCTGCAGGGCTCATGAAGATCTGTGATCCTAAAGTCTGCGACGGAGGGCTCGCAAAATGCACGGTACCAATCTTTGCAGAGGAGAAACCGTTTGAAGTACATTATAGAAGTCCCTTACCATACAAACAAGAGGTATAGATTCTCATGAGCCCCTGCGACTGCAGGGGCTCATGAGAATCTATACCTCATTGCAGATAGAAGGCAGGTGTATGAGGGACTGTACAGTCCCAAGAGAGCAGGAACCGGTAGAGCACACAAACCTGACACTAGCGCGTCGGCCCCTGGTGTTTTCACGTGGCGCTGGAACGTGCCTTTCGTCCTTCTGGACTCGGATTGGTACGGTCTGTCTGTCTGCAGCAAGGTTTTCTACTCTCTTCAGTGTGCGAGACTCAGGCGGCGAGCATACTCTCTGTGTCTGTGTGTCTGTATGCTTGTCTATCTGTCTGTCTGTCAATCTGTCTGTCTGTGAGTCTACGTGTTTATCTGACATTCTGTTTCTGTCTGTTTGTCTGTCTATTTATTGGCATGTCTGCCTGCCTGCTCAGTGCCGGTTTGTTTGTACTGAGGCGAACATGGACTTGCGCCTTGTCTGTTGACGATGTTGTTTCCGTGTTTTGTTTGTCAGTTGTTGTTTTCATTTCATCTATACAGACTCAACTCAATTTAACCCTTTGGCTGTCGGTTGCGATTTTTGTCGAGGTGGTTCCTGCAGGAATCACCTCGACAAAAACCGCTACCGACAGCCAGAGGTGGTTACTGAACACAATAGATTGATCAAGTATATGATAGTTCAATGGTGGTGTCAGAATAGCTTGGCATCTCCTGAACGGCTGGTAATTAATCTCAGTTCAAAGCCGGACAACCGGCGCTACATATAAATTGCATTCAGAGGTGATATATAACACAGAAACAAAGAAACAGACAGCAACACAACTGAGAAATACTGAATTAAATAGGTAAAATAATATTTTATAAAAAGATTTACACCGCAAAAATATCGATCAGATATCCCACAGAAATGCCACTGGTGTCTGTCTACCTGTTCATACATGTACTAAATTGCAATGACTGCCTTGTATAGTTACTACTGATTATTTAGATAGCCAACTAGAGCGCATCTCTCTGTGTGTGTCTATCTCTCTCTCTCTCTCTCTCTCTCTCTCTCTCTCTCTCTCTCTCTCTCTCTCTCTCTCTCTCTCTCTCTCTCTCTCTCTCTCTCTCTCTCTCTCTCTCTCTCTCTCTCTCTCTCACTAGCATCACTCGACGTGACCCTCGTGTACTTGGTCAAACTTGGCTTGCCGTTTACATTCCAACATTTAGTAACAAGGCTTGAGGACTTAGAAACTCCGGAAGTTGAGTGCATTTGGTTGGAATTTAGGGCTCCAAAAACTAAACCCGTCTTCGTCGGCTTTTGTTATCGTAACCCAGCAGCCCAGTTTGAATGGTACGATGATTTTTTGCATGCAGTAGAAAAAGTTGGCTTACCTAACTGTGACGCGTTGCTACTAGGCGACTTTAACATAGATACGTTGAAGCCCCATACCGCATGGGATTGCATCACCACACAAACAGGCTTAAAACAGTTAGTTTCGGCCCCTACTAGGATCACAAAAACAACCGCAACACTCATTGATCACATTTACACCAACCGTCCCCTTAGTGTATTCAATTTTAGTGTTCCTGACCTCGGCATCAGTGATCACTTTCCTAATGTGTGTTCATGGTCAACAAAACTGCCAGTGCATCGTAAGAACGGGCACACAACTATAACGTATCGCTCATTTAAACAGTTTAATCAGTCTGCTTTTCTAGCAGACCTTGATCAAACACCATTTAATGTCGTTAATAACGAAACTGACCCTGAAAAGGCTCTGGCTGTTTGGTATGGACTCTTTACAAGAGTACTTAACAAACACGCCCCTTTGTGGCAAAAGCGTGTAAAAAACCACACGTTACCGCCTTGGCTAAACCAAGAAATAATCGAAGCTATGAGATTGAGAAATGACTTAAGGAGACACAAGCTATTTAGCGAATACAAAAAACAAACGTAACCGTTTCAAGTCTATGGTACGCAGGGCTCAAAAGTCTCTCTTTGAACGAATGATTAAACAAGACAGAGATACTGCCGCACTCTGGCGCGCGGTTAATCTCGTCACCCGAGGTAACAGCAAGAAATCGTCAGCCATTCCTTCTAGTATTACTGCAGGCACTTTTAATAAACATTTTCTGTCTGTTGCCGAGTCAATCATACCATCAAGCAGTAACGCGTCTTACACATGCCCGGAGGCCCTGCTTAACTTCTGTAAGCAGAAGACTAAGGACAACCCCCCCCCCCCTTCTCTATACCGCCTCTAGCTGCGTATGAAGTAGGAAAACTGATCGGGTCACTGAAAAACAAGAAATCATCGGGACCTGACTAGATCATCCCTAAAATACTGAAACTGTCCCTTCCCTATACAGTAGAATCGTTAACGTATATTTATAACTGTCACGACACGGATTTTTTTTTCGTATAATTTTGTAAGAGAGTTAGTTTAGAGGGGTGACAGGATCAGCTAGTCACCGGGTAACATAGCGTAGGTGCATAGTATTTGGCCTTTACACGAGATTTTCTGCTGTGCGTGAGTTTGGGTGTTGGCGTGCCGCACGTGATCGTTCAGTCTGAACGCCATCGGGTGTTATCTATTTCACGTGTTTTTATCACGTGAGGTAGTGAGCAGTTTTTCGCCACCCTAACGGTATCAAAATTACTAGTCATTTCGCATTCCACCAGCGAACGGAAACAGTCGTCTTTTTCAACATAGTCTCTGATGGGGGGTTTGTGCGGGCGTGGTTGTCCATCTGCCGCCGCCTCAAGTAGCTGTGTCGTCCTTCTGTGGCGTCCCTACGAGACGGCCCTGGTTGAGCCCAGAGGTCGGTGTCCTGAGAAGAGAAGAGCTGCGACGACTTTACCCCTGGCTTGTCTTGTCTTGTTTGTCTTCGTCCTAGCCGGGGTGTCTTCACGGATGAAATGCATCTTTAAATACGAAGAATTAACCAGCTAGTCTGCCACCGTGCTGTGGTGCTCTGCGCGGAAGCTGACTGTGTCACTCCGCCTTGTGGGCTATGACACCGGACCTGGGTGCCTTCGCACGCCTCGTATTTAGTCAGGTCGGGTCGTCCCATATAGTTATTTCTAATTTGCCTACGTGAAGTTTTGTAGAGTTGTAATGTTATATTAAGTACGTTAGCATATTTCATCTCCTTGGAGCAGCTATATTGCGAGAGGAGCTTTTGGTACAGTAACATTTGGAGTTATATTGTTTAAAGTAGCCTGTGTTACGGAAGACCTTATCGCGGAAGCAAGAGCGTCGAGTTGAACTGCGCTCAACGGTTGTGCTTCCGGCGAGAAGGTCCCGTCACGTGAAATATATTATTTATTCAACTTTCAGTTACCTTAAGTTATGTCATATTGGTTAGTCTCCATTTGCATATGCGATGTTTAGTCTCCATGTGCTTATGTGATATTACTCTGAGACGTACTAGTTAAAGGAACCTTGTGTGTCCTGAGACGTGCTAGTTAAGAGCCTTGTGCTATCAATGTATAATTTGCTAGCTTAATTCGAACGTGTTGTTCGTGATCCCTTTGGGGAGATATAGTAGCATTACTTACTTACTTACGCCTGTCACCCCTACCCGGGTATAGGCCGTCGACGAGAGACCCCCAGCAACTCCTGTCCTGTGCTTCTCCTTCGATTCTACTCCAGGTGGTTCCCAGTCTCTTGATGTCTGCTTGGAGGTCTCGACGCCAGGAGTTTCTCGGCCTACCTCTTTTCCTCTTTCCCTGGGGGTTCCATGACAATGCCTGCCTAGTGATACTGGAAGCTGGCTTTCTCAGACTGTGACCGATCCATCCCCATCTTCTTCGCCCAATTTCATTCTCTGCTGTTATCTGCTCTGTTCTCTCCCAGAGTCTGATGTTGCTGATCTTTTCTGGCCAGTGGATTTTCAAAATTCTTCTAAGGCAACTGTTCATGAAGGTCTGTACTCTGTTGACTGTGGTTTTTGTCAATCTCCAAGTCTCTGCTCCATATAGGAGAACTGCTTTTACATTGGAGTTGAAAATCCGGACTTTTGTGTGTTGTGACAGCTCTCTGGAACTCCACACTTTTTTCAACTGGAGAAAGGCTGCTCTGGCTTTACCGATTCGTGCTCTGACATCTGCATCAGTGCCGCCTTTTTTGTCTATGATGCTCCCGAGATAGGTGAAGGACTCCACCTCCTCCAACGGGGTGCCAGCAAGCAAGACTGGTTCTTCCCTGGTTGCGTTCAGCCTCATTGTCTTTGTTTTCTGTTTGTGAATGGTGAGGCCCACTTGGGACGAGATGTCAGCAAGCCTCGTGGTCTTGTCCTGCATTTGTTGATGAGTGTGGGACAGTAATGCCAAGTCGTCTGCAAAATCGAGGTCGTCAAGCTGTGTCCACAGTGTCCACTGTATTCCACTTCGTCTGTGCTCTGTGGTCATCTTCATGACCCAGTCTATGGCCAGTAGGAAGAGGAACGGAGACAGCAGACACCCCTGCCTGACACCAGTTCTGACCTGGAGCTCCCTGGTGAACTGCCCTTCGTGGATCACGCGACATGTCATGCCATCGTAGCTGCTCTTGATCAGGCGGACGAGCTTTGTGGGTACACCGTAGTGTCGTAGGAGTTTCCACAGAGTCTCTCGGTCCACGCTGTCAAATGCTTTCTCATAATCCACAAAGTTGACGTACAGCGGGGAGCTCCACTCCAGAGACTGTTCCACGATGATGCGGAGAGTGGCGATCTGGTCTGTACATGATCGGTTTTTCCTGAATCCTGCTTGCTGGTCTCTCAGCTGGGGGTCAACGGAGCTCTTCATTCTCTCTAGGATGATCCTGTTGAAGACCTTTCCTGGTACTGACAGCAAGGTGATTCCTCTGTAGTTGGAACACTTGCTGAGGTCGCCTTTCTTGGGAAGCTTGATTAGGTACCCCTCCTTCCAGTCAGCCGGCATCACCTCCTCTTCCCAGATCTTTCCAAACAGTGGGTACAGCATCTCCACTGTTGTCTCTAGGTCTGCTTTCAGAGACTCCGCTGGGATGCCATCTGGCCCTGCTGCTTTGCCATTCTTCAAAAATGCCACTGCTCTTCTGATCTCTTCCCGGCTGGGTCTGTCACAGCTGATGGGTAGGTCGGTCTCTGCCGGCTGGATGTCTGGGGGGTCGGGTGGGCTAGGTCTGTTCAGTAGCTCTTCAAAATACTCGGCCCATCTGTCGAGTTGGTCTGCTCTGTCTGCAATAGGCTTGCCTTCTTTGTCTTTTACTGGTCTTTCTGTATGGCCATACCTGCCCGACAATCTTCTGGTAATGTCGTAGAGCTGTTTCATGTTGCCGCTGCCTGCTGCCTTTTCTGCCTCTGCTGCTAGGCTGTCTGTGTAGGCCCTCTTTTCTGCCCTGATACTCCTCTTCACCTTGCGGTTGGCTTCCGAGTATTCCTCCTGTGCCCTTACTTTGGCTGCTCTCGTGCGACTGTTGTTGACAACTGCTTTCTTTTGCTTCCTCACTTCTATCTTCTTCAAGGTCTGTGCCGACAGCCAGTCCTTGTGATGGTGTTTCCTGAACCCTACAGTGTCTTTGCAGGTTGCGTTCAGCGCCTCTCTAACTGCCTTCCACTGCTGCTCTGTGGTGACCGCCTCCTCTTCATTTACTAGCTCCTGTAGCGCTTGAAACCGGTTGGACAGCACCAGTTTGAACTCTTCTCTAACTCCAGTTTCTCTCAGGAGGCCTACATTATAGCGCTGTCTTCTTGTTGTCTCTGTGCGGCTTTTCTTTAGCTTGAGCTTCATTTTTAAGGTAAGCAGATGGTGGTCTGAGGCGACATCTGCTCCCCTCCTCACTCGAACATCTTGAAGGGATCTTCTAAATTTCTTGCTAATGCAGATATGGTCTATTTGGTTCTCTGTTGTATGGTCAAGTTGCTTTGTGTATTCTTCTGTGTGGGAAGATGCTGCCTCCAATGACAAGTCGGTTTAGAGCACAAAAGTCTACAAACCTCTCCCCGTTCTCACTCATCTCCGAGCCTAGTCCCTGTCTCCCCATCACCTCTTCGTATCCGGTGTTGTCCTCCCCTATTTTGGCATTAAAATCGCCCATGACGATGGTGATGTCTCGCTCCGCACATTTGTCCACGGCACTCTGGAGTCGGTCGTAGAACTCTTGTTTCTCTTCCTCGTCACTGTCATTAGTGGGCGCATAACACTGGATGACGTTCAGCTTGATCTTTTTCTTGGTTCTAAAGGCTGCTGTGATAATTCTTGGCCCAAGAGGTTCCCAGCCCATCAGCGCTCTCTGAGCCACTGGTGACAGCATGAATGCTACTCCTTCTGTGTGGGGGGCATTCTCCTGTTCATGACCTGAATACAGAATCATCTCCCCACTTAACAGCCTTTTCTGGCCAGACTGTGTCCATCTGGCTTCACTGATACCTAGCAGGGAAAGGTTGTACTTTTGCATTTCCGCTGCTATCTGGGCGGCCTTGCCGCTCTGGTACATGGTCTTGACGTTCCATGTGCCCATGGTTGTGTCCCTGGATAGAGAGAGGCGGCTCGGTCCTGTGGCTTCCGAAGACTTCCGGCTTTCACCACAGGACGTCATAAGTCTTCTGGTAGAAGAGCCTTCCTCCTCCAGGAAAGGAATTACTGTTAGTCTTTTCGTCGGCGTTTTTGTAGCTATTTCCTTTTTTTACAGCTACCCCCACGCCCAACCCCCTTACTAGGAGGACCAGGGGTTTTCTGTCGGGGTCACCTTCCCTTAGACCATGTTGGTTCACGGCACCTTATTTCATTCGGTGCACCCCTCTCACGAGGGACCCCCTATCCACCACCCAGGGGACGCGCCTCAACGCCATATGGTCCCAGCGCGAGGATTATAGTAGCATACGATTTGTATTCATTGTTCTCGATCTTTATTGAGTTAGCAAGCAAGCGTATTTGGTTCATATAGTTATTGTGCTATTTGCAGTGCTGTATTAAAGAGCCACGTGTTGTAATAGACTCTCCGCGGAGGCAAAAGCGCTGGTACAACTGACGTTAGCGCTTGACGCTTGTGCTTCCGGCGGGGTCTAGTGGCGTATGGTTTAAGCCTTTCAAACTGTTCTCCTTTATATTTAAAATGTTAAATGTTTAGGGCTTAACGTCTTTTGTCCACCACGAGGGTGATTTCAAAGACGGGGACAACGAAAAAGGGTCTGAGCAAATTTTGACCCAAGCTGGATTCGAACCCGGGACCTTTTTGGTCTGGAGGCAAACGCTTTTACCACCGAGCCACCCAGCTCCCCCCTTTATATTTAGTAAGGATAGTAGTTTATTATATATTGGTCGGCTGTACTTTAGTTAGGATATTTAGGTTATAGTATTTCATTCGGAATATTTAGTTATTATATATTTTGTATTAGTATTTAGTTTGGGGAGTTTGGACGTATGTGTGTGTGAATGTGACGGATGAGTGTGATTAGGATTGAGTAAGAATAGTTGGTTTTTGTTAGGGTTATATTTAATAAACGTCGTTGTTATTGTTTCTCTGGTGTTTGTGTTAGGTTTGTGTTAGTGTGGGTTGGGTGAATCTCGAGTGACAGCACTCATAGTTCGCACCCCGGAAGCGGGGTCGTGACAATAACTTATGCATCCAACAAAATATGTTTCCATCAGAACTGAAGCAAGCCAAGGTTATCCCTTTGCCTAAATCAAAAGATCTGTCTGATGTTAATAACTATAGACCCATTTCAATATTATCCTACCTTTCCAAACCTCTTGAAAGACACGTGCACAAACACCTTTATCAATATTTGGAGTCGCAGTCTTTTGCACGTATTTCAGTCCGGCTTTCGCCCCAAGCATTCTTGCCACACGGCACTGACGAGACTTATTGATGCGTGGCTAGCATCCATGAATAACTCACAAATAACTGGGTCGATCTTTATTGATTTTAAGAAAGCTTTTGACCTTGTAAATCATAACATTCTTTTGTCAAAACTTCAAGCATATCTCTGCAATGCAGGTGCTGTCTCATTGTTTACTTCATATTTAAGCGGAAGGAAGCAAAGAGTACTGTTAAATGGATCCTACTCCTCGTATGGTCTCGTCAAAAGCGGAGTGCCTCAGGGCTCTGTCCTCGGGCCATTGCTGTTCTGCATATTTATCAATGACCTTCCACTGCATATTAGTTGCCGCGATATTTCTTGTGACATGTTTGCTGACAACTGCACACTACATACTCCTCACAAAGATGTAGCTGCAATTAGCACGCGTCTGTAGGAAAGCCTGCATGAGGTCACCGACTGGTGTCATTCCAACTCCATGTCCCTGAATCCGTCAAAAACAGAATGTATGGTTATAACCACACGTCAAAAGCACCAGCTATGCCCGCTCTCTCTTAGTCTGTGTATAAACGGCAGCCCAATTGAGCAAGTATCACACCACCGCCTCTTGGGGGTCACTATAGATGATCAGCTTAAATGGCAACTGCATATTAATAATGTGTGCAAAAGGGTTTCCAGCGGCCTGTATATGTTGTCAAAATTGAAAACAATACTGCACAGTGCATCACTAGAATGCACGTGCGGGTCTTGTCTTTGTCTCTACAGAGTGCTAGCTTATTCCGTCCGAAATCGCGAAGCAACTTAAGCTCCTCAACTCAGTCAATAAGGTGTATTGATGTACAAGCTGTACAAGCAATCATGTCCACTGTACTTGAGTTCTTTTTTCTCAGAACGGATATCTGTAGCTTCTAGACTTGGACACCATTTCAAAGTACACCTGCCGCGTATTGATTTATTCAAAACCAGTTTGTCATTCTCGGGAAGTTCATTCTGGAACTCTATTCCTGCAGAAATCAGAAACGCAAAGACGCTCACCTCATTTAGGGTCAGCCTCTTCAAACACCTAGAATCTCTGACGTAATCTAATCATTACAGTACAGGGATAACTTGCGCGTGTGTTCAGGCGTGTGAATGTGCGTGTGTGTGAGAATGTTTGTGTGTGTGTGTGTGTGTGTGTGTGTGTGTGTGTGTGTGTGTGTGTGTGTGCGAGAGTGAGAGAGACAGAGAGAGAGAGAGAGAGCTGTTTTATATATATATAATATACAGTGGACCATAATATCTGGGGTGTAGGGGGCTCTGGACAGAGGTAGCACCTTTGCTGTTCGGCAGCTGCGTCCTACATAGGACGGACGGGCATCACTGGTCCTCATCCATCTCCTTAATCTCTCACGTGCTGGCTCCAAGCGCCACACCCTGGCAAACCACCTCAGCTGGTGGGCTAAACCACGTGAGGGGGTGGTGTTCGCATTGCACCACTAGGCGGATGAGCTGTTTCTGACAGCCAACGGCTAGAGGACGGAGGAGATCAGGTTGGATCCAACGGCCAAATGTGGGGGAGTAAACCCTTCAAATCAGGAGTGGAGCCCCGAAGGCAGACAGCTGCCTGTATTCACGCACTGTTCTGGCAGCTCCTGCAGCCAAACTGGTGCCAAACGTACTGCTTTGTATTCCTTTGGATACATCAGCGAGGCCGAGAGGGGGATCTTGACGACTGGGCACCCCAGGATCTCCATACACTTCGCCCAGGCTTGCGCCCTGGAGAGGTCACTCCAGTGACTGACCCAGCAAGCGCATATACTCCATTGTCTTCCGAGACAGGATGCCAAACATAATATCTGAGTGTCAAGAGTACATTGAATACTGCATGTACTATGTATAATGTTTTTGCCTTCATATGTGTACGCGATATTTTGGGGCGCGCGCTCACATGTGTGTGTGTGTGTGTGTGTGTGTATGTGTGTGCGTGCATGCTGTGTGTGTTGTGCTTGCTGTGTGTGTGTGTGTGTGTGTGTGTGTGTGTGTGTGTGTGTGTGAGAGTGTGAGTGTGAGAGAGAGAGAGAGAGAGAGAGAGAGAGAGAGAGAGAGAGAGAGAGAGAGAGAGAGAGAGAGAGAGAGAGAGAGAGAGAGCACATAATATACATATTTGCCTTTGCTGTATGAATTCTAATGTACTTAATGATTTTCTGTGTATTGCTTTACTTTGCATTTTTACTCATTTTATATTTTTGTGCGTACGCGTTATGCGCGTACGTATGTCTGGAGTGCCTGTCCGAGAACGTGTGTGTATATGTGTGCGTGTGTGTCTAAGTGCGTGCGTGTGCAAGTTTGTGTTTGTGTGTGTGTGTGTGTGTGTGTGTGAGCGTGCGTGTGCGTGCGTATGTGCGGGCGGGCGTGCGTGAGCGAGTGCATACATGCGTCAGTGTGTGGTATGTGTATGTTTACATGTCTATGTCATTTATGTAGTAGATGTAGCAACGGCAAGTTTGAAAACTGGTCCTGTTACCAATAACTTCTACCGTTGGAAAATAAAGGTTGATTGTTCATTGTTCATTGTTCATTGTCTCTCTCTCTCTCTCTCTCTCTCTCTCTCTCTCTCTCTCTCTCTCTCTCTCTCTCTCTCTCTCTCTCTCTCTCTCTCTCTCTCTCTCCCTCTCTCTCCTCTCTCTCTCTCTCTGGCAGAGCATTCTCGGAATAAGCAAAAACAGTTCTGCGCCATAAAAGCGACGTAAGTATCTCGTAAAAACGCTCAGAATGTCTGTTTCAGCATTTAAACAAGAATATCACCCCCACTGCAACAGCAGCCTGAACAGAAACCGTGCTACACAGAGCAAGGCAGAAAACTCAGTATGACTCTGCCCTGCCATTGAAACTCTGAAATGTACTACGGTAGTGAAAATAATAGACTGCAGATTATCACAATCAAGGGGTTTAGATTCTCATGAGCCCCTGCATTCGCAGGAGCTCATTAGAATCCATGCGTCCTCTTTCAGAAATTTTGAGATACATAGTGTACTTGATCTCTGTTGAAGACAGCCTCATGACATAAAAGGAACCAGACGGATAATCTTGCGTTATGAAATTCTCCGTTTGAGGAGCACAGGGGTAAATGACATCCCCCATCAAAGAGCAGGGCTAAATCATCACGTTGTGAGGACTCACGATGGTCTATGTCATTTGAATGTCGGCGTCGTCAGAAGGTGAGGGTGTCTTGACTGAAGGACAGTTCACCTGTTCCAGAGAGCCCGACTGTCTCGCGGCAAACGTAGCATAACAACCGTTCTTTTGAGGGAATGCTTTATTGTCCATAACATAGCATATCGTTTTTGTACCTCAGTCAAGGCTTGTAACTCTGCTTTTAAAGTTGTTTTTGAAACATAATCCGTATTAGCCTGTATATATATATTTTTTTACACTGTACTCAGAACCAGAGTAGCAAGTGCAGCTGCAGGTTGAACAGTGAATAAGCGCAGTAAGTATACAACTAAAAAGTGAGGCAAGAAACGGAAAGGATGACGGAATTTCATTGACGACAAAATGATTCATTGCCGAAAAGGATGCCCGCCTCACATTAGAAATAACAACAACAACAAAACACAATGGCGAGACAACACCACCAACTACAATGATAATCATCATCATCGCCATCATCATCGTCATCATCGTCGTCATCATCATCATTATCATATAACAAACTGCAGCAAAAGCAACTGTAACAACTATGATAATGCTGCTCGTCTTGAACGTGTTAACACATTCTCCCCAGGACCGAAATCCCCACATTTTGAAGTTGCCCTCTGAAGGACTGTATTACAATTCTAGACAGATCGAACATGATAGTTCAAGGGTGGTGCCAGATTAGCTTGACGCCTATGGAGCAAGACATGCTCGATACATGTCTTTGCAGTGGTGTGTTTTGGCGGAATGAGTTAGGATAGCTCAGTCATCATGACGATCTATTCATCTGCATTTGATTTCCCCCCCCCCCCCCCCCGCCTCTCTCTCTCTCTCTCTCTCTCTCTCTCTCTCTCTCTCTCTCTCTCTCTCTCTCTCTCTCTCTCTCTCTCTCTCTCTCTCTCTCTCTAACGGTTAAACCTTTTACAGTCGGTGGCGGTTTTTGAAACGGTCATTCCTATAGGAATCACCGCGACGAAAACCGCTACCAACAGGCTATTTTTTTTTTAAACTCATTCAGCCCGTTTGGAGGCGTCATCTAATGACTATACACCAGTTGCAGGAGATGGATGGACCATGATAATTCAAGGGCATTGCCAGATTAGCTTGGCGGCGACAGGCGTCAAGCTAATCTGGCACTGCCCTTGAATTATCGTGGTCGACCCATCTCCTGCTGTAGCGCGTCAGGGCTGAATTATACTTTTCTACTCAGACAACATTATATTTTCCCACGCCAACTAGGCATTTTGAGCAGCCAATGCAGAGATAACATTCTCCAAAGCTTCACCTACGCCTGGAGACACATTTATAATAATATACTGACTTCCATAAAAAAAAACGCAAAAATTTCAAACGTTGTTTCCCATACTAAAACATCTTAACTGTAAAGAGTTAACTTGTGTGACAGGTATCTAAGTGCTGACAACGGGTTAAAATCGGTCTGCATAGCTCTTTACAGATTAGCGGTATGGGAAACAACGTTTGAAATTTTTGCGTTTTTTTTTTTAATGGAAGTCAGTATATATTATGACATACCAATGATTACGCTTGTCTGATGTTCGTATAAATCCCTGTGACTTCTGCAGTATGAGAACGAGAAAGAAGAAAATAGGACTGATCCCTTCCGCATGCAAGAAGCATAGATTCTCATGAGCCCCTGCAATCTGTCCTCTTGCAAACGGAAAAAAAAATCGGCCTAATTGAAGTTTATTGTCCCGCTGGCACTAAAGTGATCGGGGAAGATCGGCCTAAGAGTAGGTATACGTATTATGATTATAACCGAGCTGAGCGGAGATACAAAAGAGAGCACTGTCTGCACGCACAGAAAAGCCCGCGGTCAGGGCGGAGATGTCACGACGCGAGGTGTGCACGCGCTAATTAGCATGGCGCCTGGCCACGCCTACATCCAGTGCACGCGGAAACGGATTGACAGCCAGCAGCCGTCACGTGATTACAGGTTGGAGCGAAAATGATCATAGGAATACGTCTGGAACGGCAGGAGAAGGCGTAGCAGTATCTTCTACAAGCAGACCCAATCGTACATATAGGTACATAGAGGAGCGCTCAGGCTGATACTATCATTATAGGCTAGAGTATAATATTATAATTATGTAATCTGTGCATTTGAAAAGGTTGATTTATTATGAATATTTCAACAGTTTTACAACCGAATACTTCAACAGTTTGAGTTACAACTCCTCCAAAGGCTATGTCATTTGGCAACGAAACAAATATAATGGGATGTTAGATGGGTGAGTCAGGTACTACGCTCATTATCGATACCAGTAGATCTCAGTATGCACAAAAATGGCAGTCACTCCTTCAATTTATTTCAAGAGGTCAGTGAATAGTAAAAACTTGATTAAACCGACCCGATTTTCGTCTAATAAAAAGCAAGTGCATTCTGAGGTGCAGGTCGCTTGGTTGTTGTTGTTGTTATTTATGTTTCATTGCGTTATGCCTAATACCTTTATTGAACTCAGGCTCATTGATTCATTTGAGACGTGTCGCACACCCCGTTACCAGTACAATCACTCATTCGCACAGTCTTCATTTCATTTCCAGTTTCATATTTTCAACATTCAACCACGCGACACCCCCCCCCCCCCTACCCCCCCCCCCCAAAAAAAAAAAAAAAAAAAATAATAATAATAATAAATAAATAAATAAATAAAATATAAAACAAATAAAATATAAAAAATAATAAAAAATAAATAAAATAAAAAACAAACAACAACAAATAATTGAGCATAATATCCGATTTTGTTATGAGCGAAGTTTACTTTGTAAGCGTTTGAGTTTATCATAGGTTTTTTTCCAGCGTCCACTTTCAGATCACCGGTGTTCTCACTTCTCTTTCTGTTTGGACTGACACATCAAATGACGGGTTTCTCATTGAGCTGAGCCCAAAGTCTGCTTCCAAAGAGTGAGAGATGAGAACTTTGAGATATCACCAAATTCCACGGTCAAAGGCTCAAACCTCGAGACTGAGAAGGTGAGATAGAACGACGAAAATGAATGAGACTAATAAATAGCCTAACCAGTTTCAGCAAGAGGCATAGACTGTCATGAGCCCCTGCGAATGCAGGGGCTCATGAGAATCTATGCCTCTTGCAGTTGGAGGTGGTGTGTGTGTGTGGATTGTCAGTACCATGCATCAGTCAACATGTTAGCGCTGTCTGTGTGGGACCGCTTCAAAGAGGTGTCTATCATCGGGATCTCAGTCAAAGTCGGTTGCCTTGAATCTGTGCACACATACGCACACGCACGCACGCGCGAGCGCATGCACACACACGCACACGCACAAACACACACGTGCGCGCGTGGGCACGCACGCACGCACACACACATACACACACTTACACACTTGCACAGAGAGAGAGAGAGAGAGAGAGAGAGAGAGAGAGAGAGAGAGAGAGAGAGAGAGAGAGAGAGAGAGAGAGAGAGAGAGAGAGACAGACAGACAGACAGACAGGCAGACAGACAGACAGACATACAAGCAAGCAGGCAGGTAGATACAAGTTTTAGGATTGCGGAGCATTGCCCGCACTCATTTACAACTTCACGTGTGCAATATTTTAAGCAGACTCAGTCACTGAGACAAACTAATTTGGTTTACTTGTCTTCAGGTGAATCGAAGGCAGCTGAATACTAAAAAAAAAAAAACATAATAATATTATCTATGTAGAACGTTTACAAAACGGATGCCATTAAACTGAAATTCGTAAAAAAAATTACATCGCTTGAGCACCATCTAACTGCAAGAGGCATCCCGTGAGCCCTTTTTCAGTTGCTTGTGCTCATGAAGATCTACGCCTGTTTGCTGAAGCCACTTTGTGTCCGTGTTCTTTTCGGTGACGGCAGAGGATCTTTCTCGTTGAATTTACAATGATATAAAAAGAACACAGTGTGCTTCCACTGGCATAGAAGGGGTTAACGGCTGATGATTTTCAACACCTGTTGAACAGAGAGGAAAATATAAAGAGACACAGATCCTCATGATTTCTTACATCCAACAGAGTCAGATGAGGATCTGTGTCACGAGTAGATGGTCGGCGTTAGCACGCAAGATACAGGTAAGCACCCAATGCGCACAATGTCATCGGGCCGACGTCGGCCTGATGACCTTGTGCACATTGGGTAATCTGGTGAGTCGAGATGAATTTTTTTTTCAAAATTATTACCATCAATCCCAAAAGGATCCCATCCAGCTGGCATTTTTAGAGGTCCTTGTCAAGAAAATAGTAAACCAATCGGCCAGAAATGTTAGTATATGGTGCGTGTGCCGGTATGTGATTTTGGACTTCGCGGCTGAAAGCATCAAGAAATAAAATCACAGACGTGCACGCGGGTTACGCCGGTGACAGCCACCCCACCACATTTCTTTGTGCAGGTGTTTCAAGTGCAATGTGAATGCAGTTGGCTTTTCTTTCACGTCCATGCCAACTAGTGTACATTTTGCCTGCTGGACATTCATACAACCCTTCCGGAGATGGACCGACCATGATGGGTCAAGGAAGTGCCCGATTTGCTTGGCGCCTGTCCACGCGCCAAGCAAATCGGGCACCACCCTTGACCCATCGTCGCTGATCCAGCTCTCGCTGTAAACAAATGAAGGGAACGAACAAGAAGTGCCCTGAGGTAATTCATGTTTGAAATAACGACTTTATTGTTTTTTTTTATCTCGGCGAAACACCTGCGCACTTTCCTATTCATGCATTCGCGGTATTTTGCAGAAGGAATGCAAACTGTCTGTTTTATCAGTCCAGGGTGTGTTCTTTAATATTGTTTTAATGTCACGGTATTAGCCTGAAGTTTACCTCTGGCGGTTGTCCGCCTTGTAATACGTACAATCTCAAGTATAATAGTGTATTCATGCATGATTTTTGTGAAAGCTGGCATGTTTGTAAACCAAAGAAATCGACACAAAGTAAGAAACTGGTTTAGAGAAGACTTGTGCTCTCTAAGCGTGTTTCTTTTCTTGCAGGGATTTTTTTTTTCATTTTTACACACTTTACCGTCACTTTTTGGTCTGGATTTGAAATTTGTAAATCAGTTAAAGATGACTTTTGTTGTCGGGTTGGCTCTGTCTGTAAACATTTTAATGTAAGTCTTAGCTGGCTGTCGTCCTTGGTTTGATTGTTTGTTGGTTGTTTGACTGGCTGGTTTGTTGGTGTGTTTGTTTAGTATTTGCTTGGTTTCTTCGCTGGTTTTGGCTTGGCTGTTCTTCTGTATGGTTTGTTTGTTTGTTTGATTATTTTCAGATTTTCTCAAGTCTCAGCTGTTTTATTGTTTCGAAAGTGTGGTTCGCTGTTTTGAAAGTATTCGACTTTGTTTTGATGTTGTGCTTGTTGTCTGCTGCTGTCAGTGAAACTACACATTATACTGAGCATCGTTGTAGTTTTCATTCCAAGCATGGGGTGGTCCCTACAATCAGCAGATGAGCCTGCTTGTACATACACTACATCCTTTTATCTTTATAGCCGACAATACCTCCCACAATACACATTTAGGTATCGCTGACCTTTCGCGCAGTTGTGTGCCCTTTACGTCGAGACGATGACCGCTACGGCCTAAACAATTTCATCCCACCAGCGAAACCTCCCCATGTGCAAGATTAAGAGGCATAGATTCTCATGGCCCCTACCATGTGCAGGGGTCATGAAAATCTATGTCTCTTGCCTGCACCACTTTATCTGTATTCTTCAATATTAACCCCTTCGCTGTCAGTGATCACGAATTTCGCATGTGAAGAACATAGATGTAAATGATGGGCAAAATAGGCGAAAAGAACTTAGAGCTAACAAGATACATAGATCCTCATCAGCCCCCGCATTCGCGGGGGCTGATGAGGATTTATGTCTCTTGCAGCTGGGTGTCCTTTGCCTAGCCCAGGCAGTTACTGGCTTAAACAGTTTAGATCCGGCCGTGAAACCTGTCCACGTGCAAAGGTCACACATCTCCATGACCCGCTGCAATTTTCAGGGGGTCATGAGAAGTTATGTATCGTGATAACACCACTTAAATCTGCATTCTTGCAGGGAAACCGGTTCATGTGAAAAAAGTATAGATTCTAACGCCTTCGCGCTATTCAAAGGGTCACGAGTATCTTTGCCTCCTGCTGGCACCATTTATGTTTGTGTTTCTTGAATCTCAAAGGTCCACCAAGGTTAGCTCGCGCCATCTACATTATTCTGCCTTCAGAAACTGAAGGAAGCATCGATGCGAAAAAGGCAAAGATCCTCATGACTCTGAAACTCGCAGGTGGTCATGTGGATCTACTCCTAGTGCTGACACCATTTAATCTAAAGCTTCAGTCTCTCAAAGGCATCAAGGTTTGTCTAGTGCCACCTACATCATCCTGCCAACTTCAGATGTCAAGGGCAGGTAATTACTGTCCGAGTAGGGACAGATAATTACTGCCTGCTGCTAACGGTTCTGGACATCCGCGATCCCCAGAGAACAGTCATCAAAGGTGAGGCGCGCAGGGAGATAACTGACAGTGAGAGGGGAGGTAAGTGGTGGTCAAACGGACGGTAACTGGACGCCTCCACAAAGAGTGGACGAGATTCTCAGTTCATTCCCTCAGCCGCCAGTGTCATCTGCAAGAGGAATAGATTCTCATAAGCCGCTGCAGCCTTGCAAGGCTGCAGTAGCTTATGAGAATCTATGCCTCTTGCTGGTTGTTCAGTAAGGGATCAAGGTTTGCTATTCAAGGAACACCCCCCCCCCCCACCATCTCCCCCTCGCCCCCCCCCCCCCGCCCCCTCCCCCGCACCCCTACGCCTGACATAATGGATATTATTTCTCCGCCGAGTATAACATTGTAAACGAAATGCATGTCGATGATCAGTTACTTTAGTTATTTATTTATTTTGATTTGTTTAGGGAATCTGAATCTGCATGGAAAAATTGCCGATACAAAAGGTTTACGTTGTTTTGGCGGATTTTTTTCCCCAGCTTTTTTCCCCATCAGTTACGTGTATCACAAATGAAATATTATTCTAAAAATTAAACTATTGTAATGCACTACATAATACACAAACATGTTTGCTAGTCTGTGATTTGGACCTTACGGCTTCAAGCCGTAAGGTCCAAAATCACAGACTAGCACACAATGACAAATCTGCTGCATCCAACGCTTCTGCTGTTTCAGACAGAGGAAGCCTACCGGTTTTCACGCTTCGACTTTTTCACAAGTAATTGAGCTTCATAGAGTAGCGGGAAATTGCCTCAAATTGCCTTGATTACAAGTTTTCGGCCACCGTCCCGTCAGCACTGTCCGGCCGTCGGTGGACATCAGGGTGTTAAGCTCGCTGACTTAAGGTCTTTCTTGCTTAGTAAAGCTCTTGCTTAGTGCGCGAGTGTTTTCTGTTGCATGGAGCGACTTAGCGATGTGCGTAGCTCCGAACGAGTTCTTAGCGAGCGGGGATAGGTTATTTATAGCTTATGGTGGGGTTCTCCCCTACGTCATCATGGATTGTAGAAATCGGCCAATAAAAACACACGGTTTTCGCTTCTTCTGACCTAACGGAAACGAAGTAGACAAAACGCCGGTGAAATGGCGGCGATGGAAAACAAGAAGTCAAGAGAGAAAGAATGGCAAATTTTTCGTGCAGGCAACCCTGCTTGTCAGTCTAATGTAGACGTACATTAGTTAAGGAGTACCGTGTAGGCTCCCATAGTATGAGGATCTATGTCTCAAGTCTAATGTAGATGTACATTAGTTAAGGACTACCGTGTAGTAGGCTCCCATAGTATGAGGATCTATGTTTCTCTGACAACGGCTGGTGTTGGGTTATACCCATCGGTGTGCAGGGTCAGTTGAATCAGTTATGCAGACTCCTCACCGATAATTCCCAGATGTCCGTGAGACGAGGCTGGGTGGGGGGTCCGTGCGTTCCCACTTACATTTCGTGTTCCTCCTTCTCTATCCTAGATGGAAGGCTGTTTCTGCCACAAGGTTTAAGAGAGTGAATTCACATTTCCGTTCTCGCGTTAACACGGCAGCTAAGAACTCTTCCTCAGCTAAGCACGCCGCTACGCACGGGGGGGACCGTCCTTAGAATTAAGCACGCCACTAAGCTCGCTCCAGCAGATAAGCACGCTCATGCAACGCACATTTTCAGCTAAGCTTGTGAACTTAGCGCTAAGCAAGAAATTTGCGCGCTAAGCAAGCATATGCAACCCACCCCAGAGGCGGGATGTGTTTACGTCGTTAGAAGGGGGTAGTCGGGTTGTCTCCCTTTGGGGTAAAGGGTGATGTCCCTTTGGTGAAGATGGACACACGATGTGATGGGTGGTCTCCCCTGGGCATAGGTGATTTCCCTTCGGCGTAGACGGACACACGGGCACACGTGGTGGCCAGCTCTCATGTTAATTTTGTACAAACAAACGAAACTACGGGAGGCTGTTGAGAAGACGTAAGAACATAGAAATATCATTACAACACCTGCCAGCTATTTAATCCTTTCAGTGCGAGCTGACACACATTTTGTTTATGACATCTGTGTTCATTCAACGAAGAAAAGCCACAACCGTCCAAGGACAATGGATATACATTGGTCTAATCAAGAGGCATAGATCCTTATGAGCCCCCGCAACTGCGGGGGCTCATGAGGATCTATACCTCTTGCGGATGGGCGGTGTTCAGATTTTCGCGGCGCTGAATGGGTTACAGTTCTTGTTTACAGCCGTTTATATGGACACAGGATGGATGCCCTTTGATGTCAAAACCGCACAAAAAGTACACATCATTATAGCGTCGTACAAGCGCTAAAGAATTAAAAGAAGACAAATTGCACATAAAGCTGCCCCACGAATGACAAAAGACATTAAGTCCATTTTTTTGAATAGCAAAATTGTCAGTGTACTACACATTGAAAATCACTCGCTGTTCCGGCACAAAATGGACATATGGCTTTTCCCACTGTATGAAGTTGACGACATTTATTTATTTACACCCATTGAGGAATTTTACCTTTTTAGGAGCTTATGTATGGGAGATGATCACCTGACGGACGTTTTAATCCCCTTGCGAACGCAGCTGCCTGTACTTTTGGATGCAGTGGACAAAGGGGGTTAGGCTTTGTCAGTCGTGTATTTTGAAACATTGCAGGAGGATTAGAATGTACAAGCGTAACATATGCTTAACTGCTTTTCGTGGGATGATCTTTTTCAAAGTTGACTTAGAAAACTTGGAAATACTGCCAAAATGTAAGCAAAACATCAAACCAATTTGTGCAGAATGGTACCTCTGCGCTCGAAAAGGTCCATACGTTGTCCCAGAGTCCTCAGTTTTGATATCGCACCAACAGTTTTCTGAACATGTGTCAAGTTATATTAATCAGTAACGAAAGGTCATGCGTAGCTAATGTCCTGGGACCGGTTGCACGAGCGAGCTTAGTTCTGCGCCAGCCACTAAGCAAGGTGCGCCGCTACAGCGGCGCACCTTGCTTAGTGGCTGGCGCAGGACTAAACTCGCTCGTGCAACTGGCCCTTGTACCACATTTGTTCATAGACACAAAACAAACGCCCTCGGGGAAGTATATTACCCTATCACCTCATGAGGACAAGGTGTGAAGTGACAACTTCTATAGTCTCTCATTCGTCGCATCATCCTTCTCTCACATTATTAACACATTCCAGACGTGCTTCATCCGGATACGCGGCTGTATGCCGCGTATCCAGATGCAGCACGCCTCGAATGAGTTAATCATGCCAAAGATGTGACTGTCGGCATGACTACAATTTTTCTATACATAAACTACATTTTTTTTTTTTTTTGCGGTAGTACAGACGCAAAACAAATGTCCCAGGGAAGGCATATGGCCCAATGACATAACAAAAACAGGATGTGACGTGATGCGCGCTGGTGCGGAAGGCTGGCGTGACTCGCTGTTACAAAGTTGCACGTCACCGGTAATCGGTGTTGACAGACCTTACGCGACTGTGAAACGGAATTGACTCCTATAGTGAGGACAGCCCTTCATTAGGATCTTTCCATCTGCAAGATACATAGACTCTCACGAACCCCTGCAGGCAGGGGCTTGTGAGAATCTGTATATCTTGCCAGAAGAAATCTGTGTTGACAGTCGTCATTTTGTGGCCGTGAATTGGAATTGGACTTTTTGTTGTTGTTGTACTGAAGGGCAGCCTCGCTCACTGACCCATCCAACGGCAAGAGACATAGATTCTCATGACCCATTTCCATCCCGAAAGACACATAGATTCTCTATGCCTCTAACTTGCAGGGATTCAGCCTATATCTTCAGACCTGTGGTATTCGGATTATTATCAGCGAAAAGGATTAACATGACATCTTTCCTGCGACAGAGTTAGACAGATCTGCCAGCATCCACACTTGCAGACATAGTACAATGTTTTTGTTTAGTTCGTTCAGTTGGGGAACAGGGACGTTTTCAGTTATAAGCACTGAGCAGTTCCAAGAGGCAGAGATTATCATAAGCCCCAGCACATGCAGGAGCTCATGATAATCGGTGCCTCTTGCAAACGGATTGAAGGACTGGGCGAGTGAGGAATTATAACAGGTATCGGAGTTTGAAGAGAAAATGAGTGGGGACAGGTGCGGCCAGGTTTCACAAAGGACTGCTGGTTCCCAGTCAGCAAAGGTCCTCGGGCCCACAACAGCCGCAGTGGGCCCGAAGACGTTTTGCTACTGGGGATGTTGAGGATATCTCTCTCTGTCTCTCTGTCTCTCTCTTTCTCTCTCTCTTTCTCTCTCTCTCTCTCTCTCTCTCTCTCTCTCTCTCTCTCTCTCTCTCTCTCTCTCTCTCTCTCTCTCTCTCTCTCTCTCTCTCTCTCTCTCTCTCTCTCTCTCTCTCTTCTCTCTTCGCTTGAGAAACATATCCATACTCATCTTCTAAACTTTCTGGAGCAAAACCATCTGATAAATGCAGCACAATCAGGATTTCGACCTCTACATTCGTGCCGAACCGCCCTCAATCAGTTAATTGATAAATGGCTCTCTGCCATAAATGACAATAAAGTATCAGCTGCAATCTTTCTTGACATGAAAAAAAGCTTTTGATCTTGTCAACCACTCTATCCTACTAAAACAACTATCATTCTATCACATTGACTCAAATACTGTCTCCTTTATATCTTCCTATCTCGGGGACAGAACGCAGAAAGTACTGCTATATGGCAAATATTCCTCTGACGGGTTAGTAAATTGCGGTGTTCCACAGGGGTCTATTCTAGGGCCCTCATTATTTAATCTACTTATTAATGATCTGCCACTGTGCATATCTCATTTAGACGCAAACTGTGATCTGTTTGCAGACGACACGACCATACACACATCGGATAAAGATATCGCAACCATTAATAAGGTTCTCTAACAAAGTCTTGATGAAGTAGCAGGCTGGTGTAGTGATAACCACATGATTATTAGTATCCCAAAGACAAAGAGCATGTTAGTTACTACACGTCAGAAACGCCAGCATGCCCTACCACCTTTAACACTCTCCGTAGATAGCCAGCTTGTAGAACAAGTAACTAGGCATCGCTTATTAGGCGTTATAGTGGACAACCAATTAAGCTGGGAACCGCATACTGACTCTATATGCAAAACAATCTCCAAAAATATGTTCCTGTTATCAAAACTACTCCATATAGTTAATACTGATATCCGTAAACTCTTTTTCCATACGCATATCAAAACGCATTGTAACTACAGTTCTACCGTCTGGGATGGATGCAGCGAAGTTCACATGAAAAAAAGTTAATTCCTTGTATCGTCGGGGCATTAAATTAATACTTCCTGGTCCTACTTCGACTGACGAAAAATTAAAATCTCTCAAGTTACTAACATTGAATAAACAGTTTGAATTTAATCGCTGTGTTCTACTGCACAAGACCATGCACGGAAAAGCCCCACCCTATCTATGAACGCTATTTCCCGACAATAATAGGAAAAACACGAAAAATAGTTCGATACACCTTCCAAAAATTAGATTAGACATCTGTAAAACCAGCCTGTCCTTTTCAGGCGTTTAAGCGTGGGAATATTTTACCTCCACACCTGAAATCAATTTGTAAGATTAGCGTTTTCAAAGATCGCCTCCATAAATAAGTAATAGTATGTTCGGCTCCAATATGCTACTATTCGTATAGTTAGTGACAAGTTTCCTATTATATATATATATATATATTTGTTTTCCTCCCTACGTCACATAGCGCAAACCGTACCATGTGACCGTGATATAAAAACCCCTGTAGCGAAAAATGGCGGACGTTTTGTAGCCCTCTCGATGACGTATCTTGGATGCCAGTTTTGTTCTATAAAAGATCGCCAAACGTTCTAAAGTACATAGTTACTTAGTGTTGTTCGAACAACATGCACACTCAGTACTGGAGACGGCAACGTCATGACATAGTTTAAAATTACGTCATAAGTCTATATGTATAAATGTATATTCCTTTGACGTCAGTTTTGTCTGGCGTGATCCAGGTCGCAAGATGTCTTCTTGATTTCTTTTACGAAAATAGTGGAGGAATGAAAACAAATACGTTATTGATTGGAGGGGTTCGCTGCAAAGACCCTTGTATGCCAGAGGGAGGTCAAAGGAATCATTCTACCCCTCAGGCCTTCGGCCTTCGGGGTACAATGATTCCTTTGACCTCCCTCAGGCATACAAAGGTCAGGTCCGTGTAGCGAACCCCTCCGACCAATAACTTATAATACATATATATTTGTATATATATATATATATATATATATATATATATATATATATATATATATATATATATATATATATATATATATATATATATATATATATATATATATATTATATATATATATATATATATATATATATATATATATATATATATATATATATATATATATATATATATAATTTCTGAGGGTGGGGGAGGTGGGGGGGGGGCCTTTTACTTATATATGTTTTATCTTTTGCTGTATCGTCTGATGTATTTTTATATGCAGGACAGTTTGGAAGATAGGCATTGCTAATTGCTTTGCCTAAAACTTTTTTATCCTGAATAAAAACGTTTCATCATCATCATCATCATCATCTCTCTCTCTCTCTCTCTCTCTCTCTCTCTCTCTCTCTCTCCTCTCTCTCTCTCTCTCTCTCTCTCTCTCTCTCTCTCTCTCTCTCTCTCTCTCTCTCTCTCTCTCTCTCAACACTCAACTTAAAATTCGTTTTATCACTCTCCTGGGAAAAAAGCGTTTTTCTTTTCTGTCATTGTTAAAATGACCGTATTGAACAAAGTCGATGAGCAGTAATTTTTATGCGAGGATAAAAAATGTTCAGTGTGTATAGCCCTCTGTACACTTGAAAATAAAGATTAAAATACATATACTCTGTCTGACTGTCTGTCTGTCTGACTGTCTGTCTGTCTGTCTGTCCGTTCGTCGGTCTGTATGTCTGTCTGTATGTCGGTCTGTCTGTCGGTCTCTGTCTGTCTGTCTGTCTCTGTCTCTCTCTGGACATGATTGAAAACAGGTCTTCTTTGTACCTAATCATTTATCCTTGAGAAATAATAAAGTTTCATATTTGTCTGCCTGTCTGTCTGTCTGTCTGTCTGCCTGTCTGTCTGTCTGTCTGTCTGTCTCTCTCTCTCTCTCTCTCTCTCTCTCTCTCTCTCTCTCTCTCTCTCTCTCTCTCTCTCTCTCTCTCTCTCTCTCTCTCTCTCTCTCTCTCTCTCTCTCTCTCTCTCTCTCTCTCTCTCTCTCTGTATTTGTGTGCAATTCTGTGATTTTGGACCCTCTAATTCTGAACACAGGGGCACCACCACCTCGACTTCAGACACGTTTCTACAAAGGTTACACCCCAACCTGTCACCCCACACTCTTAGAGCGGGCTGATGGATGGCTTCTCCCAATCTTTCTCAACACATTATGGACGATTTCCATATCAGGAACCACTTCACGTCACCCATGGACACCGGCAAGAGACATAAATCTTCATCAGCCCCCACACACGTGGAGGTTCATGGTGATCTATACCACTCGTATATATGAATTTAGTTCTGTATTCCTCACTCGGGGAAATTGATTTTAGCATTCATTTTCTTCTTCTTTTTTTTCCAGTCCATTATTTATGAGATATCTGGAAGAGGCATAGATCCTCATGAGCCCCCGCGAAAGCGGGGCTCATGAGGATCTATGCCTCTTGCGTTAACCAATTTGGTCTTCTGAATTGTTTCATCAGAATTTTTTTTTATTTTTATTTTTATTTTTGGAGGGGGGGGGGGGGGGGAGGGACGATTAGTCTTCGGTGTTACGCATTATCTACGATTTTGCCTGATCAGAACTAGGCAATAGCTGAAGACTTTTTTTGTGGTCTTTACACTCGTTAATTTCGCGTCTTTCTTTCTAATGTATTTGCCGGACGTGCTTTAGGTGTGCAGCTTTAATCCCAGCGTTATCCCCACCATCATAAATTAGCCACTTTACTTCTCTCCTGCGGTAACGTGCAGGTTGAACGGTACCCCGCGAGCTAAACGCCACCGGCAGTTGGCCAGCGCCCTGTACTGAGGCGCGGACCTTCCGCGGGGCCGACCACGGCCTAAGCGTCTTTTGCTCACTGGCTGAGTACAAGTATTGCGAGCATAAATCTCACTTCAAATGCTGGCTCTGAGAGGGCTGCACCGTGTCAAGCCACCGTGAGAGCTTTGTAGTTGTGCCTCGTAATCCCCGTTCGGTGAAAATGTTCTGATAAACGTTCATGACATTTTAAGCCGGCCATGGGCTGGTATGTCTTTGTAACTAGTACCCACGGGACGCAAAGAATGCTGCCCTCAGGAAGGTGAAAGACAGTGAGTCCAATTTTTGTGAAAAGTGATATTTTTATTGTCACTAGGAACGACGGCAGGCAATTTTTGTCAAAAACGATATTCTCAATGCGCAAAATGCCAACAGCGGCCGACGTCAGCATGATGGCCTTTTGCGAACTGGCTTATCACTGTAATACAGCGAAAATCTTCGATTTTCATACAAATTGACTTACTGTCTTTTGCTGCCCTAAAGCAGAAGGCGAGAATGCAAGGTTACGGAGAAAGAAGAAAAACAACGAGCAGTCTTACAGCTTAATCTAAAAATAAGTGTGAGCCGATTTGTTCATTTGTTCCGTCTTTCTTTCGTTTCTTCGTCCGTTTGTTCATCTAGCCATTCATTCATTTGTTCTTTCATTCACAGATTCATTAATTTCGTTCATTCATTCATTCATTCATTCATTTGTTTATTCATTTGCTTGTTCGTTCGTTTAATCATTTGTTTGTCCGTCTGTTTGACCATCCATCCAATCATCCATCCATCCATCCATCAGTCCGCCCGTCCATCCATCCATCATCCATCCCATCCATCCATCCATCCATCCATTCCTTTATTCTTTCCTGTAATCAGTATTAATATTTGTGTCATTAAACTAAGTAGAAAATTAAAGCTGAAATAATTCCTTCATGTAATCCGAGTAACATTTAAAAGTAGATATTAAAACAAAAAAGAGACAGAGCTGGGGTAAAAATGACGAATCACGCATGTCCCCTTTGAGGAAACCAAAAGAGAAATGAGGGGAAAATCCTCTTACAGATAACAAACTAACAACCCTGTCTTCAAGTTCAAAGAGTTGGCGCCTTTCCTTTCCTGAGACCTTTTCGCTCGTGTCCAGTCTCAAAACAAATAACGATGGCCTCCTCCATTGGAGACAAATATATAGAGGTAAATCGGGCTTGTCAGTTCAGTTCAGTTCAGTTCAGTTCAAACAAGAGGCATAGATTCTCGTGCACCCCCGAATAGTATTGTTCCATTGTCAGACTGAAATCACGTTGGCTTCCCCATATGAGAAACACAGGTATAAAGTGTCTTATTCGTGAAGGCAAGAGGCATAGATCCTTATGAGACCTGGCGTTGCAGGGGCTCATGAGAATCTATGCTTCAGCCGATGAAACAAGTACTCTCGTAGTGTGTCTTTTCTGGATGTTATTTTCGAATTGAAATAAAGATAGTATACGTACTTTTGCTGAGCTTTTGCAGGAGCTCATGAGGATCTATGCCTCTTGCAGACGGGAAGGCCACAGTTGAAGTGCGCCTTCTTCTTTCGATGCCATCGTCTTATTGAATCAGTGGCGGCGGTAACATGTGGGAGAAAATCCGATTTCAGTCACAAACAACGTAAAGCCTCTTTCTCTGTTAGCTGCAAAATGGACGGGAAAATGGTTAGAAATTACGCACATGTATTCTACGAGAAACGTCATTCTCTGACAAAGAGGACGGAAAAGAAAAATGGGATTGGCTGGTTGTACTACCGTTTGATTGAACTTGTGTGATGTAGCTCCAAAAGAAATATGCACATACAACACTTTTTTCGTATGAGAAGAGAGAGAGAGAGAGAGAGAGAGAGAGAGAGAGAGAGAGAGAGAGAGAGAGAGAGAGAGAGAGAGAGAGAGAGTCCGTGGCGCAGTGGTTAAGGCGTCTGCTACCAATGCCAAAGGTGCGAGGTTCGAAACGGGATCCGCGTCGGACATTTCTCCTCTGGTAAGTGTCACTGTTAATTCGGGCGGACCGTCGGGGTTCTTTCTCCGGGTACTCCGGTTCTTCCACCCCCCCACACACCCCCCCCACCCCACCCCCACCCCCCCCGCCCCCCACACTTTGGTACCGGTTTCAGGGTACTTTACAAATTTCAAATACAAGCGATCAAAAATCTCTGTAACTTCAGTAGCTGAACTGCCCCTTCGTCTGTCTTGTACTGTGTTTGTCTTAAATGGCGTAAATCCGTGTCTGTTACGTGAGTGTGCGTGTTGGGTTTCAGTTCGCGGCCCTTTGAGTCGATTTGCCCAAAAATTTAGAAAAAGCGCCTATATAATAAAGGTATTATTATTATTATTAGAGAGAGAGAGAGAGAGAGAGAGAGAGAGAGAGAGAGAGAGAGAGAGAGAGAGACAGACAGACAGACAGACAGACAGACAGATAGAGAATGAGAGAGACAGAGAGGCAGAGACTGTGACAGAGACAGACGGACAGACGGACAGACGGACAGAGAGACAGAGACAGAGACAGACATACAGACGGACAGACAGGCAGACAGACAGACAGACAGACAGACAGGCAGACAGACAGAGACAGAGACAGACATACAGACGGACGGACAGACGGACGGACAGACAGACAGACAGAGACAGACAGAGAGATCTGCAAAACTTTCTACACTAAATTTAAAAAGATATACTATTGATAGAAATGTGAGTTTAACGATGTGTAGAATTTACACGCAGTATCAGTACAAAATCTGCACTGCGGAACTACCCAAGGAGCAAAAGACCATCGGGCAGACGTCAGCCGCCGTTGGCCCGCGCACGACCGTGCGCGGGCCAACGGTGGCTAACGTCAGCCCGATGGCCTTTGCGCACTGGGTAGTATCTCACAATAAAAACACTCAGACTCGAACTTTATACCCCAGCAAAGATCTTCAGATAAATCAGTACTGCAGCAAGCATCGCAACTGAAGCAGGAAAAACACAATCCTGCGCAAAGATTGGTCAATAAGTGTCAGGTGGCGTGACCTCGTGAATGGCATTGTCAACTAGCGCGCTGCACGCCATCCACCCATTCACCTGTCATGATGCTGCAGTCTGGTATTGACGTGATGATATAATTGTCTCGCAGAGGTCGCAGAGGTCATAAATCAGGCCCTTTAGATACACTTGTTACTGCTGCTGCTGCTGCTGCTGTTCTTGTGGTTTTTGCTGCTGTCAGTTGTGACCGAAATGGCTTTTAAACTCTGATCTGTTGAATCTTAACACTTTCGAGACGTGTCGCATCCGGATTCGCTTTACGCCTCGAAAGTGTTAACCCGTTCAGTGTCAGCTGACGCAGAATTTGTTTATGCAGCCTTCGTTAATTTTAACCCCCCCCAAAAAAAATAAAAATAAAAATAAAAATAAAATAAAAAGTAGCCGTCCAAGGAACATGGATTAACCCATTCAGCCCCGACGCCCTAATCTGGCACTAGCCTTGAATTATCATGGTCGATCCATCTCCTGCAACTGGTACGTAGTTGTTAGATGACGCCTACACAATTTGGGAAACTGATACGGCCGTCGGGCTGAATGAGTTAGAAGGGGTGTTAGCAAAAGTTTGTTATTAGGGTTTAACGTCGAGCAGGCAAGCAAAGTCACAGCTGTGTCACTCACCAAGAGGCATATATCCGCATGATCCCCCGCAACTGCATGGACTCATGAGGATCTATACCTCTTGCAGTTGGGTGGTGTTCATATTTTTTCTCGGCAGTGAAGGCCCCGTATTAACCCATATCATACTGAGGCTAAAGGCTTCAAATTTGTACACTGCCTATGCAAGCTACATTATAGTTTTTACAGATAAAGATATAGACCAATGGCTTTAGTTCAAGGGTGGTGCCAGAATAGCTTGGCGCCTAGGGGCGCCAAGCTATTCTGGCACTACCCTTGAACTATTTTAGTCAAACTTATTTCACACACTGGTGTATTCCGAATGATAAGGGTTAAACATCTCACACTAGTGAATGGAAGTAACATATATTCGTCTGGAGTAATGCCTGTAACTTTCGTCGTCTTATACCAACCCGGCACTTAGCTTTTCCAGGTACAGCTACAGCGACCACACATTCAGGGCTAGTCAGTACTCAAATCTAACCAACAAACAACCGGCAACCATCCTGTGCCGCATTTCTTTCAGAGTTTTAGTCAAACAGCCGTCATGCGCAGATGCGCAAAGAATGCCCTGCCAGAGCATCTCAACGGTGACTTTTCCCCTTAATTGTTATAAGCAGCGTTGGGATCTTAGTGGCAGTATAAAATTGGCCCACGGTAATCAGGCGCAACCCATCCTCTTTTAAGGTCTATTATCTTTAGCAGCTTTCTACGGAGGAGGTGCAACTAATCACCCTCATTCACGAAAAAAGGGTCTTGCTAAGCGTTCCATTGACAACGAATCTTTCTTGGTTGACTTCCACAACGATGCCAGGCAAAAGCTTTGTACTTTGCACAGTCTGAGAAGAGGAAATGCCAGCGGGCGAGCAACATGTCCTCGGGGTGACATCGGTTTTAGTTGACCCGCGCACAGCCAGAACACCTTTTGCTTACTGGGCCGTGAACGGGACCATAGAAAAGAACCAACAAAAGTCGAAGCCCACCAATACGAATAGATTGCAAAGACTGGCTGCAACCACTAACACGTACACTGAGATTGCATCAAGATTTTGCAAACCTGCAGGATCGAAGCATATAATTCTCATAGGCCTTTGCTTCTGCGAGATGTTCATGAGAATCTACGTTTCTTGCAGGTGGCCGGAGATCCGGACCTGGATTATGCAGGACAGCTGATGACGAAAAGTAAGATGGATGGCCCGTGATGAAACAAATGACCGCGACGGGCCTACACGGCTATAAATCAAAACCTCTAGTCCCCATGAAATCCTTGTGTTAAGCGGGCAATCAAGAGAGGATTTTAGCTCTGTTCGGAGCACGGGTCAGACGGCCAATCATTAGGGAGTCTGGAGTCTGGTCCTCTAAGTCAGTCGTCAGGAGAACCTACGTTAATGACTTTCGTCTTCTGAGTAAACGATAGACGTATTCAGGATGTTTCCCCAACAGCAAGTGACAGTATACTCGTGAGACCCTGCAGGTTGCAAGGGGACCATGAGTACCTGTGCCTTCTAAAGTTGAAAGGATTACTTATTGAGATGTGTGTGCTGGTTTGTGACTTTGGACCTTACGGCTGGAAGCCGTAAGGTTCAAAGTCACAGACCAGTACACAGTTTTAGGGAGGGTGGATGGGGGAGGTTGATGGTTGTGGGTGGCGGTGCTCCTGGATTGGGCTAGACGAGGCTAATAACATCACGTACCAGTGACCTACACGGAGAGATTGATTGTTAATTTGTCACTGGTCTATTATGTTGAGAGAGAGAGAGAGAGAGAGAGAGAGAGAGAGAGAGAGAGAGAGAGAGAGAGAGAGAGAGAGAGAGAGAGAGAGAGAGAGAGAGAGAGAGAGAGAGAGAGAAAGAGAGAGAGAGCAATTCCAGGACAGATCGATATCTTTTGCAGCGTACTACTTATATTAGTGGAGAAGGAAAAAACCCGCAAAGAAACACACACGTTTGGGGGGTTTGTGTTGATTTTTCAAAATGAACATACAGACAATAATACATGCTATAGCTATGCTTGTACTACTCTGGCGAGATGTAGCGTGTTTCATCAGTTCTTTGTTGGGACCTCTTTGCATTTTACACGCTTTTGGCACGCTCCTTTTTGTCTTGACATTAGCATACACCCAGCAAATTATTCGACACAGACCTGACAATATTCGACTAATTCAGTTCTAGAAAAAACAGACGAATATGTTTTCACACATAAGACCTGAAACCTAATGCAATATGTATGTAGCTTGAAGGGATGGTGGGGTTTTTGTTTTGGTTTTTTTTTGTGGTTTTTTATTTCTTTGTTATTTTCACTGCTGCATTTGACGTTTCCACGAGTGCTTGACAAGCATCGATGCCAAAAAATGTTTCTCTTTTGTCTCTTTGTGGCAACGCGATAGGTTTACTAGCTATATTATTTGCGGCAAATGGCTTTCAGGCAAGCGTTTGTATTGTTCTTACAAATACGTGTGCTGGTCTGTGAGTTTGGAACTACGGCCTATGGCCTATGGCAGTAAGGTCTAAAATCACAGACCAGCACACACACGTTGACACAGTTTAGGAAGACAAAAGACGGTTATTTTGTGTTTTTGAAGGCACAAAGGCAATTTTCTTGTAGCTGTTGCCGACAGGATAATTATGATAGGAAAGTCTAAGTAGATGGAAGTCCCTCCCCCTCTCACTGTCTCGGTCTCTCTGTCTCTGTCTCTGTCTCTGTCTCCCCTTCTTTCTGTCTCTGTCTCTCTGTCTCTGTTTCTCTCTCTCTGTCTCTCTCTGTCTCTCTGTCTCTCTGTCTCTCTCTCTCTCTCTCTCTCTCTCTCTCTCTCTCTCTCTCTCTCTCTCTCTCTCTCTCTCTCTCAAAACTTTTACCGTTGATAAATAAAGTTTCATCATCATCATCATCATCATCATCATCATCATCATCATCATCATCATCATCATCATCATCATCATCTCTGTGTGTGTGTCCCGCATCTGTGGGGACAGAGGTTCTGTGCGGCTCTTCAGTGCAGTTTTCTGAAATTTTTATTCTAGGGCAGCGAAGGGGTTAAGCTTAGAGACGCGGTGTAGAAAACAGAAACAGAACAGGAATAATACGGATCATCAGACATAAACACAGAACACAGAGGGACAACTCTTTTGCGTGTGTTTCTGCTGCACACAGATAAACCGCCATGGCGCCAGACAGCGCTAGTCTGCGTGTCAGGAGAAGGCATTTGCAGAAACTTGTAAGAGAAACACCCACGACAATAAAAGAGGGCCACAAAAGTCTGTTCAGTTCCCAATGCGCAAAAGGCCATCGGGCCGACGTCGGCCCGTTGGCCTGTTGCGCATTGGGTTCCTTCTTGTGTTATCTATCTTCCATCCGTCGCCAGCGGGGGGTAGCTGAATTGAGCACGATAGCTCAACAGTATTAGTTGGTCCAGTCAAAACGACGGGCATGTTCGGACAGCATGTCCGTTAAAAAGGTGCTGGTAAAGCAAAGTGGCACAGTTTTGCAGGGCGCCTGAATTGATCAGTGTTCAGGTCGAGCTCCATAGGCAATAGCTGTCCATGGTCTCCCACAACCCGCCCGTTAGGGCCGTGAAATTATCACTCCGGTGCCGTGGACGTTAAACCCCGAACTAACCATCTAGTGATAGCATTGTAAATTTGTCAAGACAGCAGACATAAACTCCACAAAAAAAACCCAGATAAATAAAAGGAGAGTAACAAGAAGAAAAAAAGAAATCAGCTCATTCTCGTGTTGTCTGTCTTCCTTACAACGCCAGCTGAGGTAGAATTTATCAACCGTGATAGCTCAAGGGTAGTGCCTGACTAGCTTGGCGCCTGGAAAGGCGCCAAGCTGACCAGGCACTACCCTTGAACGATCACGATCCATCCATCCGCTCAGATTGCAATCGGCACGTCTGTGGCGATCGGTCAGTGACGTTCTTTCCGAGCGTGTCAGTGTCACTTGGCCATGAAAATGAAGGGATTATCTTCCAACCGCGGACACACACACACACACACACACACACACACACACACACACACACACACACACACACACACACACACACACACACACACACACACACACACACACACAACATTGGGTGGGGAGAGATTCGCGCCAGACAACCAACCCCGTATCTGTAGCGTCTCTCTTTAGACAGCAAACAGCTAGACATAATTATGCAAGAGACATAGATCTTATAGAATCCCCGCGATGTGCAGGGACTCTTGAAGATCATGCTTCTTGCTTGCTCCATGTACGTCTGTGTTGATCCGGTCAAGAGAAAAAAAAATGAATCATCTGATAGCCTGCGATTTCCGCCTACAAGGAATTTCATTGTTCCTTGGGTGTTGTTCTTGGGGTCTTTTGTGCAGACACGGTTTAGCGACTGTTTCTGTTTATTTCTCTTCTGGGTGCTGATATTACCGCACTGTGTAAAGTCAGCGCGAAGCGTGTCGCTTCGTCTAAAAAAAAAAAGAAGTCATTAACCCCTTCAAACCCGGAGCCACACGCCGACTGACTGGAGTCCGTAATTTTTCATATTTTTACCAGATATTTTGCATATAGCTAGATAAAAGGGAGATATTGAATGAGTTCGTTAACCAGTATTGTACCTCTAAAACTTTTTGAGTAATAATTAAATATTTTTTGCCCAAAATGTTTTTCACGTTTTTGGGATTAATTTGAAGAATTATATGGGTTAATCTTAAAACAATTGAGCCTTTTTTTTTTTTTTTTTTTTTTAACGAAAAACCAATTTTCTCAATAATCGCATGATTTTTCATATTCGGTATTTACATAAGCCTACAGTTTGTCTCGGCTGTCGGGTACGATTAGGTCAATTGTGACCTGTATGCCATAGGTGTGAAAATCAGACAATTTTCTGCACCACTTTTTTCGGAGTCATTTGTAAAACAGCTAACATAACTTTAATTTTTCTTTTACGAAAAAAAGCTATCTTCTCATTAATACCCGCATAATATTTCAGTCATAAACAGTGTTTGCATAAGACTGTTATTGGTCCCGGCCCTGGGGTAGAATTAGGTCAAATTGTGACATGTAAGCTCTAGGCGTGAAAATCAGCAAGAAAATGGCAAAGTTGATCCTCTAATACGTTAAATGTTAGTACTGCGATGAGTGACGTATAACATCGAGCCGTCACTATGAACACGGCGTCGTGAGACTAATGATGCCATGACGTGAAGCTCAAGTGTCATCGCTGCTCGTGCTATTATTCTTCTTCAGACTGAATAACTATGCTACGCCACACCACAGAGCTTACGAATGGCGGGAATTGCCGTGTGTCCGTCTTTATTTCAGTGTGCCAGTGTGTGTGGATCAGAGGGTGGGTTAGAGTAGAAGGAGATGGATTCCTGTCCTTACACGAGCCCACAGAGCGTACTAATGGCGGGAAGCGCCGTGTGTTCGTCTTTATTTGTGTGCGCCGACGTGTGTGTTGATCAGGGGTTGGCCAGCCTTAGAGAGGAGAGAAATGAATCAGCTTTATAAGCCTAAAAATAGGAACAACTCTGAATGTTCCTAACGGATAAACGCATCTGAGCTCCTAATAATACGGTAGACTTTGGGATGAAATCCTCAGCTTGTTTACCTTTAAAATGGCGCTTACCCACAAATATTCAGATTGGAAAACCAGTCCATAAAACAAACTGATTGACTTATCTCCATCCACCTCCTAAGTACAACATTATATTTAACATTTCGGGTTTAAACTCTTTTTCAGAGGGACTTTTACAAAATATAAACATACTATATTCCCAGAAATAGACTACTCGTACTTATTGTTTTCAGTGACGCAAGAAGAGTCATACTCATAGCTGCTATACGTGTAATTTAATTTGAATTTCATTTTTAGTTCAAAATGTACGCGGCATGCACTGACAGATTACAGCGTACAGCGGGTTGCTTTTACTGACGTGAACTGTTTGTGTGGCGAAGTTAAATGTCAAAGTTACGCAGGGACTGTTTGTTTCACTGTCTGTTTCTCTTGTTCTCTTTTGTGCGTGAAAAGGCTCGGAAGCCAAAATGTTACACAAACCTCGCCTGAGGGCCATCATATTAAGCCTCTTACAATACTGATTTTTTTTGTCCCGGCATCAAGTAACAATGCTCTCTATTTTCCTCTCGTCCGCTAAGAGCTTTTTCATATCGACTTTGTTTTAACATTAACCCTACACGGCCAGTGGGCGCAGACTTGTGTGTTTGAAATCATCATCCGTTCAAACGTCAAAGATCCGAAGCCGTCAAAAACATTGACACTAAGTGGTTTCCGCAAGAGGCATTGATCTTCATGAGCCCCCGCGACTGCGGGGGATCATGATGATCCATGTCTCTTGTATTTGAATCGTGCTCACTTTTACTCTGCAATGAAGGGGTTAAGACTACGGAAATATGTTTTGCCTAAAGGCATACTTTGCATTAACCGATTCAGGCCTGACGCACTACAATAGGAGATGGCGGGGTCGATCATGATAATCAGTCAAGTGTAGTGCCAGATTAGCTTGGTGCCTGTCGGCGCCAAGCTAATCTGGCACTACCCTTGAATATGAGGGTCGATCCATCTCCTGCAACAGGTGCATAGTCGTTAGATGACGCCTCCACAATTTGGGAAATACGTGCGCCGGGCTGAAAGAGTTAACAAGAGTACGAGAACTGTTGGTCCGGAATACATCTTACTCTCAAGCTTGAGCCGATGTTGGTCACAAATCTCATGAAGCCCTGATGCTATAGTGTGCCATGTGGATCAATGTCACTTGCAGATGGATGGTGCATAATTCTGACATCATGAAATAGGCTCGAGGTCACAGTAATCGCTCCTACTCAACCCTATACTCGAAAATACTTAAAGCGGGCCCACTACCGCCGTAACTGTTCAAATATGCACTTTTGTAACAGATGGCTATGAAACACTACACAAAGGCATAGTTACAGGACAATCCATTTCAGCACAGGTCGTCGTAATATCAGGTAACCAGTGACAATGACTGCACTCCGTTCTATAAATACAACGGTATCAGTACGATGAACCCTTAAGTCCCCGATCACTTTGTGCCAGTGGGACATAAAAATGGAGTAACGAACGAACGAACGATGAACCCCTCAAAATAGATTGACACTCTAACGGGTGCGCAGAATAAGTAAGCGCGACTACGCGTGTGTGTTTGCTGCATGTCCAAATTGATGTTAAAAATCATTAGGTGTGTCGACAAGGCATTATAAACACAAGTGGTGCTGAAGTGAGTCTTTAGATTTACGCGTAATGGTACTTTAAGTGTTCCCACATTTTTGTTACGAAAGTGGTTTTCACTGCCCGTGCCCGCTTAAAAATGAGGCAGTACCATGCATATAATAATTACATTATATGAGAAATCTCTCTCTCTCTCTCTCTCTCTCTCTCTCTCTCTCTCTCTCTCTCTCTCTCTCTCTCTCTCTCTCTCTCTCTCTCTCTCTCTCTCTCTCTCCTGATTCTGACACTGTCTTAGATGTGTATGATATTAATGCTATACACCAATTTATTTCCCTTGCTTTTGTATCGGTGGCAGTTACAAATTCTCCAATGCCAGGGTTATTATTTTGTTTATTTTTAATTTTTTTTTTAATAATTCACCTATTGAGTTCGTGTTTTTTTTTCTTATTTTTTTGTTTTGTTTTTGCATGCTGTTTGTGGTCTTGTTGTGTTTTGTTTTGTTTACAGGACAGCTTGTAAGATAGGCATTGAGTTGCCTAATAGCTTTATTCTGCAATAAAAGATTCATCATCATCATCATCTCTCTCTCTCTCTCTCTCTCTCTCTCTCTCTCTCTCTCTCTCTCTCTCTCTCTCTCTCTCTCTCTCTCTCTCTCTCTCTCTCTCTCTGTGTTTCTCTGTCTCTTTCTCTCTCTCTCGCGCGCGCTATGTTTCTCTGTCTCCGTCTGTCTGTCTGTCTGTCTGTCTGTCTCCGTCTCTGTCTCTGTCTCTGTCTCTCTCTCTCTCTCTCTCTCTCTCTCTCTCTCTCTCTCTCTCTCTCTCTCTCTCTCTCTCTCTCTCTCTCTCTCTCTCTCTCTCCCAGCTAAGGATTAGCGATCATTACCCGGTGTGCTGCTGCTAGACCTTAAAAGCGGATAATTCTTTTTGCAAGCATCAGCACACAACCATTAGATATAGATCGCTTAAACACTTTAGCAGGGAAGTATTTTTATACGATTTAAGTAATACGTCATTCGATACGGTCTATCACCATAGTGATCCTAACGAGGCTTTATCTAAATGGTACAGATTGTTTCTTGGTGTTCTTGACAGACATACCCCATTCAGAGATAAATGTGTCAAAAATCCCCAGCTGACCGCCTGGTTGAATAACGAAATCAAGGGTGCCATGCAGATCCGAGATGAATATAAACGAAATAAAGATTTTGTAGCCTTTCCCAAACTAAGAAATTATGTAAAGTCCCTAGTGAGAAAGGCTCAGAGGTCCCTCTTTCACCGACTCATGAATGGCAAAAAAGATATTATATCTGTTTGGCGTGTGCTTTCACGAGGTCCAAAAATACTGCTCAGTGTACAAAGATCCCAGCTGATATATTTAATTAGCATTTTCTTTCTGCCGCCAGTACACTACTCCAGACCACATCTCCCGATCAGCCATCTGTGGTGTCAGAACAATTGAAAGGGTTCTGTAATAAAAGGTTGACTCCCAAAACATCATTTCATATTCCATTATTAACGGTTCATGTCGTGGGAAAATCCATCTCGGCATTAAAAAATAAACGTACGACTGGCCATGATAGTCTTAGAAGCACTGTTCTCAAATTAACGTACGTTTACAACCTTTGCATACAGCAAGGTAACTTTCCTTACAGCAAAGGTATACCATTACCTAAAACAAAAGACCTCACTGATCCAAACAAGTTTAGACCTATCTTCCTACTATCAACTTTGTCTAAACCGATTGAAAGGCACATCCACACGCATTTGCAGCATTATCTCGAAAAACACAAACTCATTTATTCACTGCAATCGGGCTTTCGTTTAAAGCACTCTTATCACACAACACTAACACATTTAGTTGATAGATGGCTGACCGCGATGAATAGCGGTCAAATGACTGGGGCTGTCTTTTTGGACCTCTCGAAAGCTTTCGACCTCGTTAATCATGAGAGTTTAATTCAGAAGCTTGCTGTCTATCAGTTAAGTGCTGGCACCCTTGCGTTCCTTACGTTATACCTGCACGGGCGCACACAATATGTCCATGTGAATGGGACAAACTCACGTGAGGGGGTGATAGCGCAAGGAGTACCACAAAGATCTATCCTTGGTCCATTATTGTTTTCTGTCTACATCAACGATCGTCCACTACATATATCTGACCCCAGTGTAACCTGCAGTCTCTTTGCAGACGACGGAGCTCTTGACGTTTCATAATCAGATATATATTGTATAACTATATCTCTTCAGAGTAGTTTGAATGATGTTTTTCAGTGGTGTCAAAATAACTTCATGGTACCGAATCCTTCCAAAACTAAATGTATGCTGATTACCACTAGACAAAAACACCAGCTGAAGCCCCCTCCATTAAAACTCGCATTTAATAGCTAGTCTGTTGAGCAAGTCAGGGAGCAGCACGAGCTTGGAATCACCATAGACGACAAGTTATGCTGGCAGAATCATATTGCAAATGTTTGTAAAACAATATCTAAAAATGTATACCTACTTTCTAAACTGAGATTTTTCACTGATGAATCCACCAGAAAAAAATCCTATTGTGCTCATATTCAGCCACATTTGGATTATGCCTCTACTATCTGGGACTTGAGTAGTGATGCTAACTTTAAAAGACTCAACTCGCTCCACAGAAGGGCCATTAAACTAATTGTTGACAGACCCACAGAAAGCATTAGTACAGATGACAAATTCAAGTTGCCAGCTGTATTACCTCTTCACAAACTTTCTATCTATAATAAACTGGTATTCATGCGCAAAAGCACCGTCTCAGAATCTCCTATTTATCTCACAAATTTATTCCGTGCAGCCGACACAGGAAACAATATGCTAGTACCAATGGCCCGCTTGGATATTTAAAAGTCATCTTTGTCCTATTCTGGGGCCAAATTATGGAATTCTGTTCGGGCAGATATTAGAGCAGCGCCATCATTTAGAACATGTAAAACGCTGCTGCTGAAGTATCTCAGGAATACTTGAAATGCTGTAAAGAGTAAACCAGGTGACTATGGCTTTTCGTTTCTCACGTGACTATGGCTTTTCGTTTCTGAAGTTGGTGTAGTAAACCTTCAATACGTACATAGCGTAGACTTGTTGAAGCTATTTTTGTAAGTGCCTATCTTCCCCCTACAGCTATATCGGTGTATTATCTTTTTACCATTTTTTTTTTACCATGTAATTTCTTGTAAATACCCGATGCACATATGTAAACATGCAAACACTGATTTCTGTTTACGTTTTTTTTCTTGTAAATGTATTATTACTTTGTACATTTCCCCACCCGGGTCTGCCATGGAGACTTGGATGCGGTTAACTACTTTTTCTTTTTCTCCAGGCATTGTGTGTGTGTGTGTGTGTGTGTGTGTGTGTGTGTGTGTGTGTGTGTGTGTGTGTGTGTGTGTGTGCGTGTGTCTGTGTGGGTGCTTGCTGTGTGCTTACTTGAGTATGTTTGTTTTGTTTGTTTGTGTGTGTGTGTGTGTGTGTGTGTGTGTGTGTGTGTGTGTGTGTGTGTGTGTGTGTGTGTGTGTGTGTGTGTGTGTGTGTGTGTGCAAGGACATGATTGGAAACAGGTCTATGTACCTAATCATTTATCCTTGAGAAATAAAGTTTCATTTCATTTCATTTCATTTCGTGTTATTTCAGTCTCTCTCTCTCTCCTCTCTCTCTCTCCGTCTCTCTCTCTCTCTCTCTCTCTCTCTCTCTCTCTCTCTCTCTCTCTCTCTCTCTCTCTCTCTCTCTCTCTCCTGAATAAAAACGTTTCATCATCATCATCATCATCATCATCATCTCTCTCTCTCTCTCTCTCTCTCTCTCTCTCCTCTCTCTCTCTCTCTCTCTCTCTCTCTCTCTCTCTCTCTCCTCTCTCTCTCTCTCACTCTGTCAGTCTGTCTGTCTGTCTGTCTGCCTGTCTGTCTGTCTATCTCTCTCTCTCTCTCTCTCTCTCTCTCTCTCTCTCTCTCTCTCTCTCTCTCTCTCTCTCTCTCTCTCTCTCTCTCTCTCTCTCTCTCTCTCTCTCTCTCTCTCTCTCTGAGCTCCTGCAACCTCTCTCTTCCATTTACTTATTTATTGGCAAAAGATGATAACGAGTTCGTGCAGCTTTTCAATGTCATCAGCAAGAGACATAGATTCTGCGGCTGAAGGGGCTCATGAGAATCTATGCCTCGTGTAGCCGTTTTCGCATCGATATTTTCGTAACCCTGATCACGGTCATGGCTAAATAGCGGTTGCGGCCCTCTCCGGGAACACGTGACCCACGGACCTTTATTACTGGATGGCTGTCTGCTCCCGCTCTCTCTCATACCTCCTTACCGCGAGTGAGGAAAAAGGTCAAACTTCAAGGCCAAGGGACTCCGAACTTCCGTTTTCAGTTTAAACATGGCTACGCAGTTCAATGTTGACGAGATCCTTGAGGTAAATCCCAGCGTTTTATAATACAACTACTTATTTTACGAACGAAAGATCTGTAGAATCATTAACTTTAATTGTAACTAAGACATTTCCTGTTTTTCTTGAGGAAGTTTTTTATTTATTTATTTATATTTTAACGACCCAAACTGACGAGTGGTAAGTTTGTTGCAGAGCGGTCGGGAATGCAATGCTTATCGATTGACGGACTTTCAAAATGACTGAGAAATGTAATTAGAGATGTGAAATATGCAGATAGCCCAATGAAATAAAGTAGAGACTTATTGTTCATGTGTTACTTTTGTCCAGAGTGAAGTCATGTGTGGTGAACCGGTTTCAGATGAGGCAAATCAGGAGAGTCCACTGACAGAGGTGAGCTTTGGTATCGATATCTTGCCATACGAGTGAGAAAGAGCCAGGTGATAATTGAGAGAAAAAAAAGAGTGACTGTAATAATTTAACTATTTGTAGATTCCAGGTGTGTGTAAAAACAATAATAATTAAACAAAAGAAGGAAAATATGTGCTTTCTCTAAAAAGGAGACCCTCCCCCCCCCCCCCCTCCATACACATGTTTTTAACAGGTTAAAATAATGGATCACCAAATTGTATTAAATCAGGACCAATCCAACCGCTGTGTGTAGGTGCATTTGTAATACTAAATTGTGACCACTTATGTTTCAGCTCAACATGCAAGACATAGACCGCGCATGTTGGTTCCTGGCTAACAACTGTATATCGATCAATGCAAAGGAATTTTTCAAAACTGCATCTAGTAAGTACAGTGGAATGTATGCATTTTTACACCCAAATGGACGAGCCAATGTAATTGTTAATACATAGAAGAGTTTTAATGTGCCAGCTACCCATTTCCTTCCCTATCTTGATATTTGAAAAGAAGCGTATGCTTGGAAATAAAATGGATACATTACCATTAGTAATGCACATGATAGTGATGTTTCCTGGTTATTATGGCTGGTTTGTTTGTTTTATGTGTTCGAGTTAAGTGATGTGTTGATAAATTCAGGATTACTATATGATTTGGAGATGAACATCTGTGTGGTGGTGGGAATGTTTTTTTTTTGTTATTGTAATGTGATGTGTGTGCTTGAGTCAAATGTTTAAGTGCAATAAATATGTATAAATATTTGTATAATAGGTATAAAATGTTTAAGTGCATTAAATATGTGCTACACTGACACATCTTACTTTAACTTATAATTTATTTTAGGATCAAGCGTTTTGGAAAAGACCGCATTTTTGAACACGTCTGGTTGCAAGGAGCAAGTTTCCAACCACAGCAAGGGAGAAGGCATGGACAAAATTCAATGCGGCTTACCAAGACCACATGTTATCTGTCACATCTTTGACCGGATCTGTTCAAGCGTCGATGTGGCTGTGCCTCCAACTGTTTCAACAGTTGCTAGATGACAACTACCCAATCTCATCTGTGCAGTCAGAAGATGCTGCACTCCATGATTTAGATGTCCCGCTCTCAGATGATATGAAAGATATTATCTACCATATTGGTGGAAGCATTGTGCAGAAATTGAAACAGAGGTATCTGCGTTTGAAAGACAGTGCGCAGAAAGAGGAGAGGCTGCAGTGCCTGAGGAAGTTCAGCCAAGAGGAAGACCAGGCAAGCGTACTGACATCAGCCCTTAACCGAGGAGGATTGATTTTCCTTAGACAAACACCAAAAGAATTCTTTGTCTTTTTGGAGAAGAAAGTGTGCCTCCTGTTCAGCAAGAATGAGAGCAGCTCCAGTCAGAATTTCAGCACTATGTGCTGCCAAGATCAAAACATTTTGGCAGCATACACAGAGATGACCTCTGATTGCGACGTTGGTGATGAAAGCAAGGAGGCTGTATGTTTATCTATTATGCAGCTTTTCTTCAAAATTCGAATACATCATGAATGCAAGAAGTACATGGAGAAAGTGAAGTCGACAACCGCTGTGTCCGCCAAAGGCCTGAGGAAAGGTCTTAAACTAGAGCCTTCGAAGAAATAGGCTGAATCTTTTGTGAAACCATGTATGTATTCACTGGTAATTTACTACTACTACTGTTTTATCATGTATTGGAATTCCATCTGGTGAAATAATGAGCTCTAGCCTTGAATTTAGCCTTGATGGCATACCTGACTGTGCCAATATTATGTTCTTTTATAATACAGTAGTAATACTAGTATTACACACTTTCTCGCGACTGTGCCAATATTTAATGTTAAATTATCCCTCTTGGTTTGTTTTATACTTTGATGCATTAATATAATAGTAACATCAACTGATCTTGGTTTGTTTTATACTTTGATGCATTAATATAATAGTAACATCAACTGATCTTGGTTTGTTTTAGACCTTGATGCATTCATATAATAGTAACATCAACTGATCTTGGTTTGTTTTATACCTTGATGCATTCATATAATAGAAACATCAACTGATCTTGGTTTGTTTTATACCTTGATGCATTCATATAATAGAAACATCAACTGATCTTGGTTTGTTTTATACTTTGATGCATTAATATAATAGTAACATCAACTGATCTTGGTTTGTTTTATACTTTGATGCATTAATATAATAATAACATCAACTGATCTTGGTTTGTTTTATACTTTGATGCATTAATATAATAGTAACATCAACTGATCTTGGTTTGTTTTATACTTTGATGCATTAATAGTAACATCAACTGATCTTGGTTTGTTTTATACTTTGATGCATTAATAGTAACATCAACTGATCTTGGTTTGTTTTAAACTTTGATGCATTAATATAATAGTAACATCAACTGATCTTGGTTTGTTTTATACTTTGATGCATTAATATAATAGTAACATCCACTGATCTTGGTTTTGATTTGGCTCCTTAGGAGTCCATAAATCAAACTTGAAATTTGAGTTCCTTGGTAATCCACTCAGGCCTAGACTTGGATCTACACTTCATGTATACCTGACTCGTGTTCTTTGGTATTACAAACTCAGACATTGGAGTCTTGTGTGTAGTCTTGATGTATATATGACTGCGACAGTTTTATGTTCTTTGGCATTTCAAACTCAGTCCTAGTCTTGATGTATATATGACTGCGACAGTTTTATGTTCTTTGGTATTTCAAACTCAGTCCTAGTCTTGATGTATATATGACTGCGACAGTTTTTATGTTCTTTGGTATTTCAAAATCAGGCCTAGTCTTGATGTATTATATGACTGCGACAGTATTAGGCCCCCCAAAATAATATGTCTGTTTACAGTAACATAGGGAAGAAAAAAACGTTTTTCACCTTTGGTGAGATTTTTGTTGGCTTTTTTTCCAATTTTTTTAACCAGACGATGCCAAAAGTTTAGGATTGGGCCCAAAAAATTGGGTTGGTTGGGATACAATAAACAGACATTTTTTTGGGGGGGCCTTATGTTCTTTGGTATTACAAACTCAGCCCTAGTCTTGATGTACATATGACTGCGACAGTATTGTTCTTTCGTATTACAAACTCGGTCTAGTCTTGGGTCTAGTTTTCATGTATACATGACAGACAATATCCACAAATTATGTGATTTTTTTTCTTGAACAATTTTGTTGGAAAATAAACAGTGGTAATGTCAACCAATGTATTTTGATGTTTATATTGCATGATGAGAAATGACACACACACATACACAAAAGACCAACATCTGCTTACAGACAGGGCATTGTTTTTCACAAACGTCTCATAGAATATATCTTTCTTGATCACCATAAATGTACATGTTCGCTAATTTTTAAAAAAAATCTTCAACTAGGTAATACAATAAAATGCATATTCACATTCACCATTAATTTTTTTTTTTAAAGTAAATGTTATCATGAAGTGTCGCATTTTAATCCATAGTTGAACATTTGTCTATGAAGATTAAAAAAAAAAAAATTGCATACACAAAAGAACTGCTTGCGAGTTTGAAATTCGATCAGTGCAGGTGTAATACTTTTTGGTAGTGACAATATCTTCACACGTCAAAATGAAGTTGCAACGTTGCATAATGTTAATGATCATGACACCGATACAACCAAAATCTGCTTAAAGTCTACTTTTGTTTTCACAAACATCTCGTACAATATGCTTGCTGTTTTTCAATCAACATAGATGTACGTTACATAAATTTTTTAAAATGTCATCACGAAGTGTCACATTTTTATTCAATTAGTCAAAGAATAATTAAACACTCAAACCATTTAAAAATATTTCTAGATAACCACACACATTTACAATCCTATTTAGCTGTGGCCCGTTTCAGTTGTACACACAAACCAACACGTCTCTCTACTCACCATTAAAAAAATGTTAATGAATAAATATAAAAACAAAACAAAAACCACAAATAATATTGCTAATAATAAAAATAATAAATGACAATCTTTATTAGCGAGGGAACGAACCATGATCCTTTTAACTGAAGATAATGAAGAAAAAGAGTTATTCCTCGACTATTTCAACGTTTTTCCAAATATAATCTGGGAATACAAAAATATAAACATGACAACAGAGTAGCAGCAATAGTCCACAAGGAACAAACCTTTCACGGATGCATTCATAATTAATAGAACCATGAAGAACACACTGCCCACTGGGTACAAAAATATCCTGCATTTTTAACAATGGCACAAGATAATGAAAATATGAGCATTTCATAAATTCTCTCTTAGTAGTCAGCATGTCAATAAAATAAATTCTACACTATCGACACCGACGCCTTTCTCTCTGTATGTAAATAAGAGAACTATACTTTGAGACTGATATCGAACACAATGAGGCATGTCTCGAAAGCATAGTTTAATGAAACAGCAAAAAATGTAGGGGTCAGTCCCACATGACACTCAGTTATTTCTGGGTTTCTTCTTCAGAGGGCTGCTCGAGATAGTCACGGGAGGTCGCTGGTGGTTGTTTCCTTTGACGTTGCCCTGTGGCGTGATGGTCAGTGCCAGCTGGCGCTGAAGCCTTATCGAATTCTCCTGGTAGGCGAACTGAAGCAAGTTGGGATTTTCAGCTGTTCTACCCATGGCTCTGTGGCGACCAAAATGTTCCTCTATGGGGTCCTGGCAAAACTTGTTTGACAGAACAAATTCAACCCCATTGGCCAGCATGAACTTGGTCGCCTCAACAAACCCATGAACTGTCATTACTAGGCCCCTGTACGTCTGAAATGACAAAAACATCTTAGCCCTCTCAGCACGGGTGAAGGGCCCGGGCCTGTTCTCCACAGAAGATCGCCACTCCTCGAGGAACTGCAGGAATTCTGTTTGTAAATAATTAAATCGAGGATCATCTACCTGGGTATAAGCACTCAGGTCAGGTTTTCTCTTTCTCTCTGCTTCCAAAAGGTGTCTCGAGTTCAAACAGTCAAAGAATCGATCCATGTGGAGGATGAACTTTGCCATCTCCTGTCTGTCAGGCCCCCCAAATTGTTGCATGATGCGCCCAACTCGCTCACTCAGTGCCTGTGCAGCCAGACGGACATTCATGACTGAGTGTGGACTCAGGTGTACATGCTGCAGCGTGAGGCGAGTGCGTGCCAGGCCCCTCTGCATATCGGCGTGGTACAAGTCAGCAATGTGCCGCCACAGCATGTACTCCCCATCCTTCCAAAGCAGTCTTGTAGTGGATCCCTCTGCGCTGCTGACCAGATTGTTGCGAACTGTCTTGATGAGGTGGGGAGGGTCACTGATGAAATAGATCCACCTATCTGGGGCAAAGAAATTGAGTGTTTTAAAACATATTTCCTCCTGCCTGCCGTGCATTTGATACAGACGCTGATTGGCTGGTGCCTTGTCACTGGTGCTGACGATGACTTGGAGGCCAGCATCTTCAAGACGGCCAACTGCATTCCAAAACAAGGGATACAACTGGTCAGATGTTGCTGTTCTGGTAGGGAATAATCCCAAACTCATCTTTAATGTAGAGTTTACCCCCACAACATAAAAGACAAGGGCATGAGAAGCAAGTTTCTTTGGTCTGCATTCAAAATCCCATTCGTCCTTGCTGTTTATGAAGCCCACCAATTCCCCCATGCGATTGTCGAAGACAAGATCGGATTTAATTGACATCTCGTCGTGTAAAAGAACGACAAACCGTTGATTTGCTGGCAGGCGCTCTGCAATACGCTTTAATTCTTCCCAGACTTCTGGCTGAAATCCTTGCTGTGGATGTACAGCTGATGTGTACTCTCGCAAGGTGCTCTTACCTGGTAGCTTCAAGATGCCAGTCTTTCTGAGAGTTTCATAAGCCGTCTCACTCTTGGAGTGGATGAGGATGGCAAGTCGGATCATCATGGGATGCCATCTCATTCCATGTTCTTTGGTAAGGAAGGCCTTTTGTTGCTCCTCCCAAAACAACTTTTGAAGGGGATTGTTTAAGTTCCCCATCACCCCCTGTTGCAGGTCACGATGCAAATCCTCTGACAATACAACAGAGTCATTAGCAAGTTTAGACTTAAATTTCTCAAGTTCCTTTTGTAGAGTATTGTTCTGTCTTCTCGCATGTTTTAGTGCTTCTTTCAGCTTATTGTTGTGAAGCGATTGGAGAGAGTCATTTGGTTTCAGTGGCTGCATCATCCTGCTCTCATGCCTCTTCTTTTTTTCCATCAATAGAGCTTCAGCTTGATGGCATGGTCTGCACCACTCTCCTTTGTTCTCTGGCTGATACAGAAGCTGGCAGTGGATGGATCTTACACATGAAGTATGTTGCATCGCCCCGTTGACCACCAAGTACTGAATGTGCTGGTAATATGATGTCTTGCTATCAGGTGGCCCCGCAAACTGTTGCAGCGGTGCTGATGTGATGCCTGTGCACACATCCATGGCCTGCAGCTCTCTCAGAAAAGCACTAAGTTTCTTGCCTTCAAGGTCAGCTCCCAAGTGGGCTGCAGGAATACCAATAACCTGCAGAACAAAAATAAACATAATTAGTTAAATTTGCAGCAACACAGCATATTAATTTTTACCATAGCCACCACGGCTTATCCAAATCACTCTAAGTACCTTTTAATTTTTAGTGAACCGCGTTCCGTTAGCCCTTATTTTGGTTCTTCCATGCATTTTATGCTTAATAATGGCACTATTTATTTTAACAAATCCAAAGAAGACAGATTTCAAGTTTGGAAAAAAGGAATCCAGACATGATTTCCAGATCTTTTAATCTTCAATCAAATTTTCCAAGATCACTATAATTTCAATTATACATTTAATTTGTTTAGCACCATTTCAATACAATAGTGCTCAAAGCACTTATACACACTCACGCAATTTAAGACAATATGTAGAAATTATATCACGATATAACACTTTGGCTTAAAATAAATAATAAAAAACAACATTGCAACATTTTAATTTTGATACTGTAACAGAAATTTATTTTGGTTCATGTCACAAAAAAAGCTGCATAAAAATAAAAATAAAAAATTTAAAAATATAAAAATAATCTACAAGCACAAACAGAAAAAGAAGGGAACAAAGAGGCGCACGCTCGTCATTTTCAAGCACAAAATCAATGACTACTTGATTCTGTAAAAAAAAAAAATAAAAGACAGAAATAGCATTCAAGAACAATGATTGTAACATACCTTCACATTTGCAAGAAGGTGTGGGGTTCCCATGCTGACAACTATCCTCCACTGGTTTTTCTCTGATGGCAGTCCAATCTGCAGTGATGACGGTGTGCTTTCCATCATCACCCACCCTGGTGGCAAAGTCTTTCTTGCATCTCTTTGTACATCTTCAAAGGTTCGGTAGCAAATTCTTACTGGCACAGGAGGTGGCTCTCGTGCAGTCTGTAAAAAACAAAAGTATATCACACCTATCACACATACACATATTATACACACACACACACACACACACACACACACACACACATCTATATGCATTTCTGCTCAACTACACATTCACCCAGGCAAACTGTATTGTCAGTTTGATTTTGTTTTTTACTAGATACAATTTCGTACCAAGTGCTGTGTACTTCTTGTATGAAGTTTTAATTTTCATTCACACTTTTGAACTAAAGCAGTTTGTTTTGGATGCTTTTACTAAAATGTTGATGAAAGTTATGAAAAACGCCATGATCAAAATAAAGTTAGCAGAAAATTGAGAAATACAAACTTGCGGCCAACAATAAAATTAATGTCTACTACTTACTGGCTCTGGCCTCATAGTTTTGCTTGTTTCGATGGATTTTCTTGGCATCCAGTGAAGCGGCATACTACCGGGAACAAGTCCTGTGCACCTGCCTGTTGGCCCTGCAAAATTTGTACACTGAACATAAATATCTGCATTTATCATGATGAGACAGAAACTTGTAAGTTACCACACAGTATCGTTATTGTCTAAAACTACAAGAAAATTTAGTTAGGCCTACAGAGTTAAAGGTGCACAATAAAATTTTTAAAACAGATGAATACAAAATCTGTTAAAGTATACGATCTAATATATAAAATAGATATAATTTAATTATTGAAATTTGCGCATTGCTGGTCCCGTACACTAACGACATTACGGTAACAAACAACACTGGAAAGTAACAGACCGGTCAGACCACTCACTCCGGCACACCGCATAAAGAGATTAAAGCTCCGTATTAAAAGCTAATATTACATGAATAATAACACGAAAACATGTGCAAGCATTTCATCAAACTTACCTCGTTTCAAACAGTTCTCATCAAAGTGACGAGAGCAGATCAATGCCTTATCTGCATTGAAACTTGTGTCGCAACGGTTGATGGCTTGTATCAAATCACTTCGCCATTTGTTAATGTCTGAATTTTTCCCAGCCTTCGGGATGGACAAAAACGACAACCCCCTGCATTTTCCGGCTGTTGTATGACAGCCCACAACGCAGCAATTCCGGTTAGATCGCATCGCCATTTTCATGCACGAAATTACGCCACAAAATAATAACTGGAAACTTTCGCCAAACTTGCAAAGATGCCACCGGAAGTAACTGATCCCTTGTCTGCAAGTTTGACCTTAGACCCATACTATTTCGACCTTGACCCCAAGACAGCCATCCAGGGAATAAAGGTCCGTG